>JALPQI010003139.1:0-77591 GCA_025490895.1 Thaumatotibia leucotreta | reverse complement strand
CTTTGGCATAAATTAATAATAGTACATTTTGTTTTGAAGGGTAAATCGTGAATTGCGATTCGAAATCATCGGCAGTGGAATGGTTTCTTTTAATTTGCAACGTTTTTGTGACCGATTTGACATCGATATTTATTTACAAAATGGCATTCATTTTAGTGTAATTAACATATTAAAATCTTGTTAAATATGCTTAAATTATGAGACTGATAAAGTATTGGCAGTACTCTCGCATGGTATTAAAAAGTTAACTGAAAGAGATCCCATGCAGCGATAAGTGCGCGTACTACTACGCATTTTTTCATTTTGGTTGTCCAAATTGCAATATTGCAATTGCAATTGTCTTTGCAACACCAACACCAAGTCAAATACTTGCAACATGTAGATGAACGGAGAAAATGCAAAGAAAGACTGTTTACAATCGACTTATTGTTCGGAAACATCGGAACTATAACTACGAAAGGAGTTTTGTTAAAGTTTGGTTTGGATCCAAACTTTTCCATCCATAGTTCCGATTTCTCGCCGATCGTTTTTGCATTCATTACTTTATTAGATCTCCATCTAATGTACTCGTAAATCATAGCTCTGTGCACATTACACCGCAGTTAAAAATAGGCATACTGGTAGTACCCAACATCCTTTTTCGCCTACCCACACAAAAAAAATACCAAAATGACTTTGGTTGGCTATATTACGAGGAAACTTTGATATATGTAACAAATCCTTGTTATCAAATTTACAAAACTAAAAAGGTTGAAGTCGATACCAGAGTTCTGGTTAAATCAACAAAGAACATTGTACATTATAAGTACTTCAGCCGGACTTCAAAGAATGGCGGAGGGGTCTGTATTTACTCCAAATCCTCATTGCTCACCCTGGAACGCAAGGAGGTCTCCAATCTAAGCATGGACTCAGTTTTCGAAGCATGTGCCACCGAGTACGTTGGTTTAGGTATAATCGTCATCTGCATTTATAAGCCCCCTCCCTCACCAGGTGAGCCTAACAACTTTAAATTATTTATGTCAAAATTGAATCAATTAATTGACCTCCAATTATTTAAGCAATATAAGGTAACAATTTTGGGGGATTTTAATATTGACCTCCTATCCAAATCAACAGAAAAGAAAGTTTTATTAGATTGTCTAAAAACAGCCGGGATGAGATCTTTAGTTTCATTCCCGACTAGAATCTGTCAGACCACGAAAACTTGTATCGATCATGCCTATACCAACGTCCCGAAAAAATATGTGATATCTGTCGAACCATACGATATGCTCGTATCGGATCATAAATGCATAATCTTACATGTGTCCATAAATAAAATATTACAACAAAATAATGTGATCTGGAAACGAACGTTCTCCGATGTAAACAAACATGGTTTTATAAATTCTCTATTTAATTATGACTGGGATTGTATTCTAAGTAAATATGATCACCCTGAAATATTATTTAATTCTATTGTTAACATTGTAATACATTTTTATGACATAAATTTTCCGATACGAAAACACCCAGTACGTAGCATACCTAAATTATGGGCTAGCGAGTCAGTCAAGAATGCGCGTAGTGTTTTGCGTAAGGCGAAGATATCGGCGGCGAATGATGCGCCTTCGATCCGGCCCTATTGTGATTTGTTAACACTTGAAAATAGGTACACTGTTGAACTATGTGCAACGCGCAAACGGTACATCAATAATCTTATTTCAAATAGCACCAATATATGCAAAACGTCGTGGCGGGTAATAGCATCTGAAACAGGCAGAGGTAACGCTAAAAGTGATGCACTCGACGTACTGATTAGCGAGTCAGCCGGCCGATCAGCTGAGTGCCGCGCCGCTACCACTGCAACTGCACTGAACCGGTTTTATGTCGACGCAAACAACAACACCGGAGCCCGCGCAGATATCCCGGCGGCATTATGCTATCTGAGTAAGTACATAAACAAACACGCTCATCTTATAAGGTTCGAGTTGATAGACATGCAACGCATTGAAAAAACATTACAAAAAATAAAGCGAAAGGACTCTAAGGACATAAATGATATGTCTACCCGCTTATTGGATCTTATACCTAAGTTTATTTTTAGCTTATTATGCAATGTATTCAATAAATGCATCGAAGCCGGTATTTATCCCAGCAATTTAAAAATAATTAAAGTCCAACCTATATATAAAGGAAAAGGAGCATTAAGTGAATTAAAAAACTACAGGCCAATATCATTAATACCGGTATTTTCCAAAATTTTCGAAAATCTCTTAAGTAATAATTTAATGTCTCATTTTAATTCGAATAATTTACTAAACCGTCAACAATATGCCTATCAACCTGGCAGATCGACGATTGACGCAGCGCGTGACGTCGTGACCAGAGTGACCGGCCATCTCGACGCCGGGCGACAGGTGGCCGCCATATTCTGCGACCTGTCGCGCGCCTTCGAGCTGGTCTCTCATCCTCTGATTCTAGCAAAGCTAGACCACTACGGCGTCACTGGCAACTGCCTAAACATCATCGCTTCATTTCTAGAAGGTCGGAAACAAGCGACTTCGGTCCGTGGTATGAGATCCGACGTGTTGGAACTTGGCGACTATGCTGTTCCTCAAGGTTCCGTAATAGGAAACAACTTGTTCTTAATATTGATGAACGATTTCACTACCGCCACCGAGGACGCTGAATTTGTCATGTTCGCTGATGATGGGTGTGTAATTGTATCAGCCTTAAACCAACAGGAACTTAAATCTAAACTCACCAAGGTAATGAATGACGTCGCATTGTGGATCTTAGCGAATGGAATGAAACTAAACGTGGAAAAAACAAACATTATGCAATTCTGTTTACGCGGTAAAAAAGATCATAGTCTAAACATTTACTGTAATAACTTACTAGTGCCACAGGTTGATGAGATAAAATATCTCGGCCTAACCATCGATTCCGGTTTGACTTGGGGTCCCCACATTGACTCACTTTGCGACCGACTGTCCTCCGCTTGCTTTGCTCTGGGTAGATTGCGACCTAGCCTACACACCACCAACATCAGGAAAGCCTACTTTGGCTACTTTCACTCTCTCCTATCATACGGTGTAGACTTGTGGGCAACCTCAGCCAACCGTGACAGACCCTTCAGGCTTCAAAAACGAGCTATTCGTTGCATATGTGGAGTCCCTTGGGATCACCCCGCTCGTGAATTGTTCAGGGAAACCAAAATCCTTACCCTTCCGGGCTTATATATTCTCGAAGTGGCCAAGTATGTGCGAGGTAACCTTGAACAATTTACTGCGCACGGGGATTCACACTCCTATAACACCAGGCAGCGGGACAAACTGCGCCCACCCCCAACACGTCTAGCGAAGTCCAAAAAATGTATTCACTCAATAGGTCCTAAGGTATATAACAATATACCGTTCGAGATTAAAAATGCAACTAGCTTGAGAGGTTTCGTTAATAAACTCAAAGCTAAACTTGTCTCTGATGCGTATTACTCGGTTGACGATTTCTTTCAAATAGATAAGTCAAATTGACCGCATAGCTTTGACTGACTCGCTAACCCAAGCAAAAATATGAAATGTAAAAGTGTAAAAATTAATTATTGTGTTTGATGACATTGTATAGTATAATATTAAAATTCCTCCTAAAATATTGTATCTAAACGATGCAATAATTGTACCTACCTATCCTACATTTACAAACGATGTATGTATAAGTACCTAACTAGATCTACCTACCTACCATAGTCTTAATATTATTCAATTATTATGTACCTACCTGACTTGTAAAACTATGTTTTATTAAAAATATATGAATGAATGAATGAATACCAAACAATTGGTGTAATCAAGTCAGTCAGAGAAAATCAGTGCAGACTGTTTAAGCCAAGATCACAGGTACGCCTGAGCACACATCCACAATAAAATATTATGAGTGATCCACAGGGATCGATCTTACTACCTCCAGATTTTACGGTATCATTAACAGTACCACCGCTAAGCCAAACATTCGTTAGGCATTATCACTACATAGTTAGTATAAAACAAAGTAACTTTTTTTGTCCCTATGTCCCTTTGTACGCTTAAATCTTTAAAACTACGCAATAGATTTTGATGAGATTTTTTTTAATAGGTAGAGTAATTCAAGAGGAAGGTATTTATGTAGGTATAGTACCCGTGCGAAGCCGGGGCGGGTCGCTAGTATACCTACAACTAAAAGTAGACTCTGGGCAACGAAACTTTTAGTAAGCCGGTTTTTCCCTATCGATTATGGCTTCAAGCGGACAGTGTTTTCCAAAGCCTTACCACGAACTACGAAATCCGCAAATTTCGGGATTTTGTCTCTGTCACTCCAACGAAGGCGTCATTAGAGTGACAGAGACAAATCCCCGAATTTACGAATTTTGGTGTTAGTGGTAGCAGGCCTGTACTGTCGGATGTGGCTCCGATAAATGTCGGATAAAGAACGCTTACTGCCCCACTCCGTGTCGGAATTGGACCAATCGGATTATGCCCGGGAAATTGTTCCCCTTCGATGTTTTACTGGTGGCGGTCATCTATTCCTATTCCTTCCTTTCGGGTCTCAATGAAAATCATGTCAACTTATAAATCTAAATCCAAAACCCTTAAATATTGTAAACAACACATTTTGCAAACAAAGCACAGTCTCCCTTACACAAAATGTGCTATTTACAATATTTAAGGAAAATAGAAATATATTTGAGGTAGTTGCCATGTAGCATTCGTTTTTTCCACCCTGTATAGGTATATATTATAGTTGTAATATTGTAAGTTTTTCAGTTTGAGAATTGAGGTTAGTTCGATTTGTGTAAATCGTCCCCAAGGCCCTGTGTTTTTATTTATTGTTTTAATCACTACATAGTATAACTATAAAATATAGTCACATTTTCTGTCCCTATGTCCCTTTGCACGCTTAAATCTTTAAATCTACGCAACGGATTTTGATGAGATTACTTTTAATAGGTAGAGTAATTCAAGAGGATGGTTTTTATTTAGGTATAGTACCCTTGCGAAGCCGGGGCGGGTCGCTAGTAATATATATTATGTAGATACTTTATATTAGTGTATGACACAATTTTGGATGAGCACTTTCCAGTAGAGTTTAATGCACTTACTATTTTACGCTTATCAAATATGAAGTGGTAGACACACATGCCTAATTTTAAAAGCTCACTCGATAAATGCGAGCAGACGCCTCCAAAAAACCAGTATGTAAACCCCCAAGCTACTTTATTGAATTTTACGTATTTGGCCTACAGAACCAAACATTTCGATATAAGAACATTTTAAACTAAGGGAAATTTAGTACAATTTTCCATCACAGGGGTTTACACAATGTGGATAAGTCAGACATTGTATTTGTCCCGGCGAGGGCATTATTTGTGTATTTATTTATCACAAATATTTGTTCCTTGGTCATGGCTGTCTACTCGTATGTATTTAAGTATCTATATGTATTTATCTATTATATATATCGTCGCCTGGTACCCACATCACAAGCCTTAATTGTGCTTACCTTGGGACTAGGTCGATTTGTGTAAAGATGTCCAAAAATATTTATTTATTATAAAAAAAATATTTAAAAACATTATTTGTGTACCTACCTAAGATTTTTTTTGTATTTCGAATGCCTCACTTCAGAAAATGTATTTTATTAATAAAACTATCGCAAAAACTGCACTTTTAAGTTTTTTTTACGTATTATTTTTCCCTTTGCTCGTGGGCACAAAACATTGTATAATTATTATCTGCCAACCAACGGTAATAGGTACAGCCTGATAGCCAAATACTCCAAATTCAATATGGCGTCATCTCTCAGCTGTTATCGAGCGGACAGTAATGGCTTGCTGACGCCATAAACGTGTTTTATCATGCGAGAGGCATCGCTTCTGGAAATATAATATATTGTGGCTCGGAGGAAAATTGGAAATAATTGAAAAGTGGTGTTGAGTCACACATCACATCACATCATCAGCCTATTATAGTCCACTGCTGGACGTAGGCCTCTCCTATTAGCTATGCGTATAGACGCATTAGGAAGTAAATGCCCATAATCGCCACGCTAGGCAAGCGGATTAGCGATCGCAGTAATGTGTCCACTATGATGACGCTGCTGCCCATCATCAATCTTTTGTCAAATAATGGTAAGTGACACTTCAATCCCTTAGTCGACTCCTACGACACCCGCAGGAGGAGTTGGGGTGGTGACAAATGTATTCTTACTGCCGTCACCACACGGTCGATTTTTTTTTGTGCACGAACATTTTAAGCGTTTAGTTTCAGAACGCACTTTATATCCATTAAAAAGTTAGCGCGATTGAACTTTTCAAATATTAGTCGTGATTGGTACGTTTTCTTAGAGATAAAACATAACTTAAACTAAAAACTGTGTTTAATATGACTGAATCAAGTAACGAAGCCGATGTTTTAACTCCTCAAGAGTGAGTTTTGATGTTTTATTCCTCTGCGTTATAATAATTATGTTCTCGCCGCTGAGGTGAAAAGTTGTATGTATCACACGAGAGCAAAGATAGTTGTATCTCGTGTCTTTGAGTCCCTCACTGCAATCAGGATTCTAATTTTGAATCACTCGCTACGCTCGTGATTCAATTATAGAATTATTCGCTTACTCGGGACTCAACATCAACACTCGAAACAAAAATCTACTTTGCTCTCTAGTTGAAAAAATAACTATTTCATTACAAATGCAATGATATATTAACTATTAACTTAAGGTACATTACGATACAAGCGCGAAAAAATGAAGTTCGAAATTTACGAATTTCGTTTTCGCACGTGTATCGTACGACGTTTTTCAGTAACATGGCCCCCGAAGATTTCGACCAGGGTCGCGTTTTATAAAGTAACAAATTACAATTTCGCTGTTTTCCTCTCTTTCTAGCCAATATGTGCATTGTGCGTTGTGCGTGGTAATTATGACTTCGCCTGCACTTCAATGTTATCTGTGGGTTCCACCCAGCAGCCATTTTGATCATCCTTTCCAGATAGCGGGAAGATTTGGAATCTTGGGCGAATTCTCCTCAAGATAATGAGAGGAAACATGACGTGACAGGTTAAAAAAACGGGCAGCCTTTTGCACCAGTGTGACACGAAAATAGGTCACCAAAGATTGTATCCATTTAATAGTTGCCCTCCAAAAACAATCAGAAAATGTACAAAAGTATGACTAGTATGAGTTTTGTCGCAGTTTCGAGTAAGGCTAGTTACACGACAACACGACATTGCACTTAGCGGGGCTATTAACCGAGTCTGGCGTGTGGACGCTGCTTTAGGGTCGATACTTTCTGTTACTTAATACTTTAATACGAAAATATGATTTTCTTTGGCATTTGTGCCTTTTTATTTCTTTAATAAGTTTAGGAATTATTGTTGGACTATCCCTGTCTATCATTAGATTTTTTTACATATTTATTTTACAAAAGGTGGCTCAATGATTTAAAAAACGGAAATTTCATCAAAAACTACCATAGAGGCTTTCTTTGTGAAATCCGATAAGTCAAGTAAACCGGTTTTGAATAACGAACTATATGACATTTAACGTGAGATTTCTATTGAGTGTTTTTTTGCTTGTGTAGCCAAAATGGCAAAAACGGAAGCCTTATAGTTTCGCCATGTCCGTCTGTCCGTCTGTCCACAGCATAGCTCAGTGGCCGTTAATACTAGAATTGTGCAATTTGGTACAGGTATACATACTTATTAATCATGCCACCAAAGTAGTACAATAAAAAGTAGAAATTTTTTTTTTCGGGTAACTCCGCAACTGGTGAAGTGCGATGTTTTGTTTATTTGCTGTAATCCTATAGTGAGGATCCATTGAATAGGTCATAGGTAAAGGTCTTAATTTTTTTTTCTTAAGTTAATACATATTCCACAGCTTATCTGCTTTGCCCGAAGGTTGACTGGTAGAGAATGTTTTTTAGCATTCAGTTAGCCTATTGTATAATAATCTTGTTTTTCTTGTGTAATAAAGGTTAAATAAATAAATGATTATTTTCGGAGATAATCGCTCCAGAAGAAAAAAAACTTGTGCCCTAACTTTTGATACGTAGGTCCTAAAAATATGAAAAATCATGAATAGTGGTCAGATAGAATACTTTAAAATAAAAATATTTCGAACATAATCGGCCCAGCCGTTTTTGAATAACTACGGAACCCTACACTGAGCATGGCCCGACATGCTCTTGGCCGGTTTTTCAATAGTTATTTCGACTTATCGGGCTTCACCAGGGAACCCTGGCCATATACTTTTTATACGAGGATAGTATCCTCAAACGAAAATTAATAAATTGAATAAATAAACTGCTTCAAAAATAGACCTGAGTATTCATGTCACATAACGTTGCAATAAAAAACCCGTATACTGTAAAATATTTTAAAATCGAATAAAATACGTCATAGTTTTAGAGCATGAACTAATAAAAATGTTGAATCAATCTATTGCAACTACCACAGATCACAAGATTGTTCACGGGGACGGTGGAGCTTTAGGTAGGTACATATTAGTTCAATTTATACCCCACTATATTATGTGTACCTTATTTGCTTATTTTTCTATTATATGCCCTTATTTCCTACTCCCTAAATCGGCGTCTTTTACCTAAAAAACACTCTAAAAAAACAGCTTATTCCTGTAACCACGACTTTCATCTGAAATTCCCGCACAAATTGAAATGACTATGAAATGGTCTGACAGTAAGTTGATAATTACCGATGTATGCATTGTTTTTCTGTTCTCATCAAGTTCTTTTTACGAAATAATGTTTATAAGGTAGTTGTACCTACCTATAAGTTCATGTCATGAAAACATATATAATAAAAAGGAAAAAAAAAACATGTTACATTGTACCGGAAATAAAATCGCATAAAAGCCCGCACAGGTTCAGTTACAGGAATGAAATAAATTTTATTTTCAGAGTATTTTGAGGTAAAAGAAGCCTATTTAGGGAGTATGCGTTATTAATTTCTGTACTACTAAATGTAGATCTACTTTATCACTTACACGATAGAAAACTTGAACACGAGAGATCTTACTAAATATTTATATGTATAGATACATACGTTAAAATTTAACTCGTATAGTAAACACATCCACTTGTGGAGTCTAGTTGAATCTGTTGTTGCAGCCACTCATTTGAATTGGAAATTCAGTACATCTAGCGTTTGTAGGCGAATATAGTTTCATTTTATGATCAATGCTACTAACATAGCCCGTAGAAGCTTGGATGTTAACGGGCTTATTGCCCGAAAGTAATTTGCGGCCGCGTCCGACCCTTGTTGCTGACTTACCAGACGTTTCCGCCAAATTGTGAGGTCTATACATTAAGATAACAATACTCTTTTTTTCTACACAGTAAAATAAAACAGTAATTGAACCCATTTAGTATCGTATCCTGCTAGGAAAAGTAAGAAAACATTTAGCACAAATAAAATATTGTTTTAATCACACTTGCTGTCTAAACGCGCCATTGCTTGCAAGCATCGCGGGAGTGTATTTTGTCTTATAACTTATTTTTTTGTCCGCAAGTCACGGTCACGGTCGGTAAGAAGCATAATAACTCTCGTTAGTAATACCGTACTTACCTCCCTAGATGCACAAATCGCACAATGTACTATTTCAGGACAGATGGTGCTTTTTTTAAGGCACTTATGCGACAAGTGGTTCATTTCGGAAGGCCGCTTAGATACACGTGCGAAATGGAAATTCGTAACTCGTGTCGATTTAACATGATTTAACTACATACCTTCGGTCGCGTTTTAATTTATCGCCACTCGTTTCGAACTTAATTTTTGACGCACTTGTATCGTAATATTCTCTACCTATGTATCAAAAGGATTTTATTACACAGAGCTTTGTGAATTTAACGCCAAAAAGTTAGAACTAAAACACCGAAACTATCAGAGCACTCAACTCAACCATACAGGACATAGACAAGAAAACTAATAGACGACCCTTTAGTTATTTTTCATCAAAACCCAAGCTGACAAAATTAGTGTTGAGGGAACAGGAGCGAGAGGATACAAAAAATATAAAAAAAATGTGTCAAATGGAAACAATTTTCGTCCATCTATTTCTATAACTTCAAAAATTGACAACATAAATAGGATAATATCTTACCAAAGATATGTGCTAAATCAAATCAATTTGATAGTTGAATCAAATTAAGTTTAATAACGCCTTATCAAAATATCATTAAGTGATATAGTAGATATAGTGATACTGCGATGATAGGTGAAATAGTTCGCTTAATTATTTTTCTCATTGTAGTGTTAAAGTTAAAGTTGTTGATGATGATGACAACATTTTATCAAGCACGCTAGAAGCTACTTACCTACTATGACAAATTCTCGAAATTTACAGAGTAGGCCAGAAGCCCAGAATTAGCGATGAAAATGTCGGCAAAAATCAAGCGTATTTATCGGTAATTTATGATACTTTGGTGTTTTTTAGTTTCTTTCGGGTTTTGACAGAAACGCCTATTTCAATTGACGTTTTATCGATGACATCGCGTTCCCCTTTCGTAAGTGAAAATAAGACCTTATGAACATAGGCTTAGAATAGTAAAAAAAGTGGAAACTTTCACTGATTTTTTTCCGAAAGATCCTAAAATAACAGCTCATATTTTAGAATCTTTCGGAAAAAAATGGAAAGAAACGGGATTTTTCCGGAAATTTTCAACGCTAGGCCAATATCCTTGACGACTGACAGCGGTGAAAGATGCGACATCTATAAGTATGTTTGTCTATGACAGCATTTCAATAAAAGCCAGTGAAACTTCAATACAACTCATCACTCAACATTCCTCGGCATTACCAAGTTAAGGGTTCGTAAATTCAGTTTAGTTAGTTTACTACCCCCTCTTGCTATTTTCAGTAGACTGTAACGTTTTAAGCGAGTTTTCAATTCTTTTTGTTAATTTAATTTAGATTTTTTGTTTTTTACTGCTTCTTTGTTTTAGTAAATAAAATAAACAAATAAATACCTATCTTGGGACATCTTACACAAATCAACGTAGTCCCACTGTAAGCTCAATTAAGGTTTGTGATGTGGGTACTAAGCGACGATATATGTAATAGATAGATACGATAGATACATATAGATACTTAAATACATAGACAGCCATGACCAAGGAACAAATATTCGTGATAAATAAATACACAAATAATGCCCTCGCGGGGATTCGAACCCGGAACCCAAAAAGAAGAAAACTTTGGGAAAACTTTTTGACTAAGCAAGCCCTATTGATCACATAAAACATGGAAGCAGCTTACCATACAAAATTGCCTTTTAAAAACGGTTCTGTGTTGCAAGTGTCGATCGATCTCTTCGATATATAATATATGATATATATCGAAGAGCATTATCATGCTTAAGAATTTCTAAGTATAATAACCTGGATCTATTTGATCTGCTATTTAAAACTTAGTTGTGTTGTGATTGGTCCATTAAAATTTTGGTTGCCTATATTCTATTTGAATTTGTCAAAGATGTTGCGCATAATATATGCGCGCCGGTGAGAAAGTGGCTTACTGGCTATGTCCTGCCCACAATGGCGCAATCGTTTTCGGGGCTTTTTTGAGCTTGCGGTGAGACCAAAACCGCGCTTAAACCAAAAGAGCATTCGCTGTTCTAGCGCCCGTTCTACGAAATCAACCAATCACGTTTTGTGTACCGATCGAATTTCTTAGTGGGAGGTTAGAACAGCGAATGCTCTTTTAGTTTGAACGCACCTTTAGAAGTCGATGCTTATACAGGGTGGAACGGAACGACACTCTTTTCCGCTACCGACCGGAGTCTATCAACAATTACGATGAACTTTCAGTATAGCACCAACATCTTTCGTGAGTGATTTGTTAAGGGTTTAAGAGTATGGAAAAGTCAATTTTCCATGTACACTTTCGATGTTGGTCCCATAAAAGTTCATTGTATTGGTTGGTAGACTCGGTTGGTAGCGGGGAATATCGTTGTTCTGTTCCATCCTGTATATGGTCGCAGGCCAAGACATCGTCAAATTTTGGACTTTCTGACACTGTCTATGAATCCATCCTGTATGCCTATTGACAAGTTGTGAATTACCGCTCTTGTCTAAGCAATACGTTACTGTTAGTAGATATATGCTCAGTATTAGTAATTATACTTACTAAACAATGACTGGGGTCTATTCTAGTTTTTAAATCTCGTCTTGATTTGTTATTGCACCGAGTTAGCACCGAGATGGACTTCCCGTATTTTAAAAATATTTAAAGAAAAGAGGGACGAATAATCTATCTGGCAGCAACATGCTCTTGCACTAATAATATGCTACTTACATTCACCTACTGGTGACCTACATTCACCTACTGGTGATTGTAGGTAGCATATTCGTATAAGAGTTGAAAAACAAGCATGTTATTTTGGGTATCTACCTTGTTTGATTAAACGAGAAGTTTGTCCAATTACATTGAGTACGTTTACCAGAAGAAATCTATGAAAACAAATCGTATGTTTCATAGTTTGGTAATGTATTTTGAAGTTAACAGTACAAAATTGAGATTCAGAGAAACCTTTCCTTCATTCAGAATGTCGCACTTAGGATATCAAAACGAGATTTTGAGCTTCAATTGGCTTGAATTAATTGAAGGTGTCGAACATGGGTCGACCACAAACTAATTACCGTCGGCCAATTAGGAGCTATGTTCATTTGTATGTATGTAGGCACATACATGTGTATACAATATTATGTATGTGTGTACTTATACGTAAGTATACAAACAAAGAATTGTATACCGTGTGTAAATCTAATACGGGCGATAAATTAAACCAGCCATGGAATTTATTAGTGTAATCATGGATCACGTGTGTTTTTTAAGTTACACCTAATTATGGCCCCACAGATTTTTTAAAAAGATTTTCAGAGCAGCAATGTAGGTACGAACATTTTGTTAATATTGATATGGCAGTTATGTCTGCTTTTGAAATTAGCTGTCAATGTGTGTTGCTTTACATTGCGTGCCGAATTATTTTGTAAGGATAATTTTGTTGCTCTATTTTTAAGTAAAAGTTTTCTAAATGTACTTATTATGTCCTAAACTAACACCCGTTAAGAGTTTCGCCCGTATTAGGCTTACACCCTGTATGAATACAGGGTGATATCTGGGTCGTGAAGCAGAAGTAAACAGGGTACTAGGGGCGGTCATATTGAGCAACTTTTATTATGGAGACAACCAAGAAATCGTAAAAAGAATCTCCATTAAAATAAACGTAATAGTTGAAATATTTTATTCACTCCAACATGAACTAAACGAATATCTTGTTACAAATCTGAAAATTCATAAAAGACGTAGGTAGTATGCAGTGAAATCTTACATAGAAAAGACTGTTTGCAACAGTGATGTGCCTTGTACTTACGTTCTCGCTCCCGGGCATTCCCATATATATAGCCTCCCAGGCATTCCCAACTATACAGGGTGGAAAAAGATTTTGGGTCAGTGAGGGTAGCTATCAGATCCCGTGTAGCTACGTGAAAATGATCTTAGAAGACCTTCCCGCGATTTTCAATTAAAGAAGATTAGCGTTTTCAGATTTTGGAAAAAGTATACAGGGTGCGAGGAAATGGTCATTTTTGACAAACTTTTTTTTTGATGCCAATCGATCCTGTTTCTGTTCAGGATCAAAAGCTTGTATGGGACCAAAAAAAATTTTTCGGCTAGAAAAGCCGCAAATCGGGATTTAAAATTCCCATACAAGTTGTATGAAAATTAAAATTATTTTTTCACGCCTAATTTTTTTATGCCAATCGATTCCATTCCTATTTAGTACCAATAGTTTCCTAGGGGTCAACTTACGGCAAGGTAAAAAAAAAACAAAAATTAAAAAAAAACTGTTTTCATACATTGACTATGGGAAAAAAGTGAAAATTAATTACATTATCTGTGACGCTAATTAACGTTGCTAATGATTTCATACAGTATTATTATTATCATTTAGCATAGAATGACTAATTGACTAATTATCGTGACAGATAAAGTAATTAAGGTTTCACTTTTTTTTTCCATAGTAAAAGTATGAAAACGGTTTTCTTGAAATTTTGGATTTCTTGTACATTGCCATAAGTTGACCCGTAGGAAACTATTGGTACTGGGTAGCAATGGAATCGATAGGCATAAAAAAATAAGGGTGAAAAATATTTTTTAATTTTCATACAATTTGTATGAGAATTTAAATTTTCGATTTGTGGCTTTTCTAGCCGAAAATTTTTTTTTGGTCCCATACAAGCTTTTGATACTGAATCGAAATAGGATCGATTGGCATCAAAAAAAAAGTTTCTCAAAAATTACCATTTCCTCGCACCCTGTATACTTTTTCCAAAATCTGAAAACGCTAATCTTCTTTAATTGAAAATCGCGGGAAGGTCTTCTAAGACCATTTTCGCGTAGCTACACGGAATCTGGTAGCTGCCCTCACTGACCCAAAATCTTTTTCCACCCTGTATGTGTACTTTGTAATCAAAATTACAAAGTACTCATACAAAAGTAATCGGAACGAACTTATTATTTGTGATAAATACAAATAGGTGGTCTCATCAGCATCGTCGTGTTTCGGCAGTTCCGAGGCAATCTGCCGAATCCTACGCCAGATCAAACGACGCAACGGGGCCACGTCGTTAAGACGCCTAAATCAAGCTAGTTTTAAGTTATTTTTATTTGATGTTTAAATTTTTAGTTCGCATTTTTGGTTTTTACTGTAATGCTGTGAAACTTATTGGAATAAAATAAATAAATAAATCAGGATGTGAAACTGCGTCCTCCAGTGCAGGCAGGGCACTACTGACTGAACTACGAATGCCGTAATATGTGAGTGAGTTTAGTGAAACGTCCCACTTTATCGTTTGCCATAAAGCCGCTTTGTCACTTTATTCATATGAAAATACAAGGAAATCTCGTCTTTATGGTAAGCGACAAAGTAGGACGTTTTACTAAAAACTAACACATATATTGAATGAATTACTCTAAACCATGACGTCACCCGTTCACCCCGTTCACCTGTCGACCCGTTTGCCCAGCGTGGCGATTATGGGCATTTACCTCCTAATGCGTACGCATAGTTAATAGGAGAGGCCTACGTCCAGCAGTAGACTAACATAGGCTGATGATGATGACGTCACCCTGCGTTATATATAATGCTCACGTCACGCCGTAGATACCCTGCGTTACAATGCACGCAACGAATAATTTTTGCAATGTTTTTTATAGTTTTGTAAATATACTGTAAAATTGTACATCTGATAATATCGATGCCAAAAATGTGTCAACATGTATTACCCCGAAATTAACGGGCTGCAATTATTTTTACCGAATATATCTACCCAACTATAAATATACCGATGTTAACTAGGAAACATTAAGACGTAACCCACGATGTGACACTAGAAGCGTCCGATGGTGTTATTGGGGAATGTAGCCTTAAATCATTAAAACATCGGGAATATTCCCGCCGGGACTTATTCGCGCGGAAGGGCCAACGTCCCATCACTAGCTCTGAAGCATGCCATGTACGAGTAGGTAGGTATTAAGTATTTTCCGCATACATTCCTTTGAAGGCTTAGACGCAGTTTCATATTTAATGAGATGGATGTTACGCTAACGTATTCACTCTTAAAAAAAAACCGGCCAAGTGCGAGTCGGACTCGCGCGCGAAGGGTTCCGTACCATTATCAATTTATTATTAAAAAAATACAGTTAAATCAACCTACCTCAAAAACTATAAGATATAATTTAATCAAACCAAAAATCGTTGATAGAGTTTATTAATGCGCACAACATATATTTTTTTCAGAATTTTATATTGCGTAGTTTAAAAAATAGAGGGGGGGGGACACATTTTTCAGACTTTGAGAGCTGATATCTCGAAACCGATTTGCTTAAATAAAAATAAGATTTATGAACCTTCATATCATTTTCAAATACCTTTCTATTAATACCCCACACGCTTATATACAACTAAAAAAAAATTTCTATCCCTCAGTTACATGTATGGAGGGCCCCCACCCCAATGTTTTTTTTTACAATTTAATATCATAATCCTGTAGCGGTTTATATAACACATATCCTTACCAAATTTCGTTACTGTAGCATTTATAGTTTCCGAGTAAATCAGCTGTGACAGACGGACAGACGGACAGACGGACAGACGGACATGACGAATCTATAAGGGTTCCGTTTTCGCCATTTTGGCTACGGAACCCTAATAAGTGGAGTTCTTTAGAAATATGCACTGGAGAAACTTACTATTATAATCTTAATTCGACAAAAGTAAGGGATGGTCGAATGTTCCAGCCATTTTTCAGGATTTGGCTATTGGTCCCATCGTAAAACCCCATAAATATTATGAACAAATGAACAACCACCTCAAACATTTTAACAGTAGCCTAATAAAAATCATCACCGAAAAATGACAACACTGTATTCCCGTCATTTTCGAAATAACCTATGTAAATAATACGGAGCAACAGGATAATGTTGCTGCTTTTTAATTTCCATTCTTTTTGCCAGACCGCAATCAAGGTTTTATTTCGCATCCGAGAGCCTAAGAAGCCTGAGCTTGTAAAATGTACCATTGCCCACACAGTTAGCTGTCCACCGGTAGAGTTTATGCCTATTTTTTAAATTCAAATGAGCTTATACACGGCGGCAGAATAGCCGAGGACAGAGACGAAGCCTACGATGGAGCGAGCTCCCCAGAAGGTGCCTAATTCATTCTTGACTTGAAGGCTAACGGGTTATATAAACTCGAAATTATGGACGCCGGCAGGGAATTCCACTTTTTTTGTACAATTGGGAGATTGGAGGCAAACTCCCGCTTAAACGTCCGGGAGCCCCGATGGGGCAGACAGGGGATCTCTCCACTCCTTAGCAATGCGCATAAGAAAAGAAGAAGCAAAGCGCTTCATGTGAATAAATGGAATATCTACCAAGGATGGATTGCAATTGGGTCCACCGATGTGCAGTTAATAGTGTTGCTGTTTGTACAACGCTAAACAATCTAGATGGCTATCTCAACGACACCATTGTTTTCATGTAATATGTCACGAATACACAACAAATGCAAAGGGTCTGCATTGAAATTAGATTCGGAGCGTGTCCTAATTTATTTGCTTTGTTGTAGCCTATATTAGGTACTTACGTAAGGACCAAGCATAAAACGCTGTGTAAAGCTAGTGGCAGTGGCCCGCGAATAAAGCTTGTTCACGAAATAAAGTAGCCATCGTAAAATCAGTCTCTACTGTTACACAACAGTCCCATGTAGTTCTAAGAGCCATGGTACTTTAAATTGATTAATTTATTTTATGTTTAACAATTCCATATCCAAAAGCGTTCGTTGAAAAGTCGTCAAAATTAAAATAACTTCAGATAATGCTTAATGCAAAAGTTCAGGCCCAAAAAAGTGCGAACTTCCGAGACGATTTCAACAATTTTAGACTTGAAATAGTTAATAAAAATTGTAGACACGAGATCCACAATTTATTATAGTATCGGTATTGCAATTCAGTTAAGACCCATTGGGAAACTAAATGACCCAAAATGGTAAAATAAGAAGGAACACTACTTAAGTAGTTTAAATAAAAGTCCATAATTATGGAGACATTGATATAAATATCAACCACAGCATCCGAGAAGATAGGCAAAGAGCCCTTCTTTGTAATAACATCCATACAAAGGTATGGTCTTATACAAAAAAAAAGAATTATACAGCAATGGCTACTTTATTTCGTGAACAAGACTTATAAAACGAAAATAGTAAACTTCAAGCATCTGTAATTTTGTTATAAGTAGAGATCGGAGAAATTTGCGTCATTGTTTGCAATAATATGGATATGACTCCAAAGTTGATTGAATGAATGATTAAACGAATAATTTCTTGAAATTGATTTTGAAGCTTTAAGGTAACTTTTTACTAAGGTTTTCACAGTTACTGGTGAAATTGATTAAATGATTAATTATTCAATCAACTTTGGAGTCATGTCTATATTATTTCGAACAAGGACGTTTTTTCCGATCTCTGGTTATAAGTCATAAAACTAATAAAATAAGTGCGAAGACTCCTTTTCATTATATCTGGCGTCGCCGGCGCGCGTTGATTCAATTTACTTTTAATTCGCAAACTCGTTAACTCTTACATAAACATGTCCAATGTCCAAGCTTGGACATTGTCTGTATTCCAGTGTCACAATTTCACAAACCATTGGGAATAACAATAAAGCTAGTTTTAAATGTTGACTCTCTTTTTTGTCGTAAACTCTATAAACATGTCCAATATCACAATGTCGTAACATATGTGCTTACCATAGAAAAAATCAACTGCGAAAGACTCTGGTTGTCGAAAATCCACTGCTAGACGGAGCGTATTCCAATATGTCCCACAAAAAAAAAACATAACAATAAAGTACATTACGGTAGAAGTACCTACGAAAAAAAGAAGTTTGAAACGAATAAAATTCAATCACGACCGAAGGGAGTGCTTTAAATCGACACTAATTACGAATTTCCTTTTTGTACGTCTCTTGTACAACGTTTTTTAGTACAGGTGGCCCTCCGAAGTTTTGGATCTGACGTAAAATGACACACTTCTGGCACTAGCACCTAAAAAAGCGCCATCTGTATCTACTGAAATGGTAGATTACAAAGCCGTTTAAGTGGGAAATGTCTCGGGTGACGTGTAAATGTAGACAAACATGTGATCCGAGGCTTTCCCATTTAACGGCCGAGGTGTGCATATTACCTTTCTGCTCAACGGAGCCGGCAGACGGCAACTTAGTTTAGCGCAGCGGCCGGAAAAGTGCTGTTTGCAGGCCGGAGGGCAGAAAAAACATTTTCAAAATAGGCAAATAGGTGATACAACCACGATACAACTCATACAGCGTTGGCGAAAACGGGCGTTTTTATACTTAACAAGCGCACAAGTGCTGCGTGATAACAATTAACGTTAACTATAAATAGTTTATAACGTTAATTGTTATCGCCAAGGCTGATACATGGCGTTAAATCGTAGCCAGTTAAAATAAATAAATATAAATATTATCTTGAGAGGCTACGGAGGCTGACAAAAAAATGCTTGCAGTTGGAATGCAGTCAGGAGTCTTTAATGAAAACCAAGTATAATTGTGTTGTAGGGGCTTTCTGCGGTGTTCTCTTCTCTTATTGAGTTGCGAACTTAGTACGGTTAGCACTTTAGCACATTATTAAAGCGAGAGAACTGTAGAGATTGTATAGCAGTCCTCTACATTACTGGTTGCTTTAGGATGAATTCTGCAGTGTTATTCACTAAGGAAACCGCCTTGCTGTCAGCGCTGTGTCAGCGCTGCGGCAGCGTTGAGCCTAAAAATGGTATTCACTAATATACTTTAAACGACACTAGTGCTCGGCGACGAATGCGGCGTGAGCTGGAACTACACTGCGTCGAGAGTTTGACGTCTAATGTACGAACTTCGTATTCTCTAACGAAAAACAGCGACGAACTCGCCCACAATCTCGTTCACAGCCTCGATTCCTAATGTCAAATAAAACAGCTAGGATTTTAGACGTGCAGTGTTATTCACTAAGGAAACCGCCTTGCTGTCAGCGCTGTGTCAGTGCTGCGGCAGCGTCGAGCCTAAAAATGGTATTCACTAATGTACTTTAAACGACACTAGTGCTCGGCGACGAATGCGGCGTGAGCTGGAACAGTCGAAGACAAAATAAGGGGTATACAAAAACGTTCAAAAATATGTCCCAGTGCACTCTAATTCTGTGTAATAAGAACGTCGTAACATATTTATGAACGGATTCTTTCGATACTTATTTTTGCACTTGACTGAACTACATTGCGTCGAAAGTTTGACGTTTAATGTATGAACTTCGTATTCTCTAACGAAAAACAGCGACGAACTCGCCCACAAGCTCGCTCACAGCCTCGATTCCTAATGTCAAATCAAACAGCTACCTAGGATTTTAGACAAGGCTGTCTCGACATCGAGCTCGTTGACGAACGCAGCGTCGAATGTGTCAATAAGAGAATAGCATAGAAGGCTGTCTCGACGTCAAGCTCGTTGACGAACGCAGCGTCGAATGTGTGAATAAGAGAATAGCATAGCTGTACCTATTTATTAACATAAAATCAATATTATTAATAAAATTGAAAATTGCTTGAGTCACCATCGAGCCTCCGGCCTCCGGGTCACGCTCGTGCGCCGCGAATTATAAAACAGTTTACTTCTTACTACTTATATAATATATTAAAAATATTTTAAACTTCTTCAAAGTCTACCCCTGATTATTATTGCACCACAGCACCTCCCGATATCTCGTGGCGATATAGACTATCCGTCCCTGTTTTATTAACATAGTAAAAGACAGGAAGTCTATCTCGCGGCTACATATCGTCGCAGGATCAGGATCTATACGGTATACCGCAGGTCCCTTAGGCTAGTTCATTTAAGTCTCTATTTTAAGTTTTAATATATTTTTTTTAAGTTAAGTTTATTTATACGGAAATTTATAGTAAGCTAGACGACTGGGGCAAAAAAATAAATTCCATTTTGTCCGTTAGTTAGATTATCGAAAAATAATAAACACTTATTTTTTGTTTGTCAGTCAAAGAGATAAAGACCATCATAGCGGGTGCTCGTGACGTCACTACAAGGTAATAATTGTACCTAGGCGTGACGTCATGCAACATTTCAAATGTTAATCATTGTACTGTAATATGTTAATTATGTAAAAAAATAAAAATATATTATGTGTCAGATCGTTTTCCTCCTCCGGTCCATTTTTGAACGGCAATGGCCATGTTTTTTTTTGTCCGTCCATAAAATGTTTCTGAGGCTAGGTTACAAAAAGCTCATAAAAATAAATTTGGCTCTAAATGTGTAGCTAAAGTGCGTACCTATTTCAAATCACTATCAAGTTTTATCTGTCTGAGTCTGCAAATAGAAATCGTGAACGTACGCATTTACTTTGATATATATGAAGTCATTTAAATTGTAAAATATGTGATTGCTTGGATATTTACTTCTATTTTCCAAGATACAATCAGACCTAACCTTATACTTGTATTTTTTGCACGGTCATAAAGTCTAAAAGTTGTTTAGCTAATGAATTTATTATCTTTTGCTTTCGTAGTATTGCAAGCATTTTCTTTTTAGGGTTCCGTAGTAGGTAAGCCAGGAGACCTTATAGTTTCGACACTTTCGACATGTCCGTTTGTCTGTCTGTCCGCAGCATAACTCAGTGATCGTTAGAACTAGATAAAAAATTGCAATTGGGTATAGGTAATACCCTACACATTAATCACTCCGACAAAGTGATAGGATAAAATGTAAAAAAAAAATGTTTTTTTGGGTACTGCTTCCTCTAGAGTCTCTAGACGTAAAGTGGGTACCTATGCTTATTTTTTATTTTACTCAAATCCTATTGTGTGGGGTGGCACGTTCAATAGGCGTTTTAAAAATAATAAAATAATAGTCCCGAGCCCGACAGAAAGTTTATATCCTAATAAGTCAATTAAAATAAAATAAAAATGTTGATGCCTTCTATCCGTATGTCCGACAAAATATGAAAATAAGATGAACAGGATGTAAGTAGGCTTATACAATTATTTAAAATAAAACAATTTCTAAAATAGTCGGCCAAACATTCTCTTGGCCGACTATTTGTCGTTTTTAAGTTGTTTTGTTTTAGTTCGGCTTTAATCGTGGTTTTTTTTTATACCACGTCGGTGGCAAACAAGCATACGGCCCGCCTGATGGAAAGCAGTCACCGTAGCCTATGGGCGCCTGCAACCCCAGGGGTGTCACATGCGCGTTGCCGACCCAATAAAAACTTGTACACTCCTCTTTTGAAGAACCCCATACTGTAGTCCAACGGGAAAACCTCGGCAGGGAGCTCATTCCACAGACGGACCGTCCGCGGGAGCAAGTTCCTCTGAAACCGCACGGTGCGCGACCATTTAGGTTGCAAGGTGTGAGGATGAGCGCCCAGTCGGTGGCGAGCGGTGCGATGATGAAAAGTGGACGTTGGCATCATGTCGAACAGTTCTTCAGAGCACAACCCATTGTACAGACGATAGAACACACATAATTATTGTGTCACTGTCGCTCTTCAATACTAACTAGAACGAAATGACGACAACACAACATATGAACCTACAGGACCACCTTAAGCCTTTGGAGACAAAGTGGCAAATTAATACGATTTTTTTATTAATTGATGCCGATTGCCAAATATAACAATATTGACAATATTTATTATAACATACATGACTAGGAATAGGAGGCTAATATTATTATAAGGTTTATTATGAACAATTTGTTTGAGGTTGTTATGAACGATGATTTGTTACTCGATTAAAAAATGCAATTCCCTCAGAGGTAGCAATTTTTTTTTTGCGTAACTGCCTTCTATGTCTTCGAAATTGAGACATAAAACGCAAAATACAGATCTAATCTACAGTCTATCATTTTCACTGTTTAGCATAAATAATTATACACCGTGATCTCTAATAACCCGAAAGATTTTAACCACGCATTTTTGATGTAAAAACAAACAAAAAATATTATTTGACTTTTGTTGCTTTTGTCATATTTGGCGAAAAAAAAATTTTATTTTTTATTTTTTTTTCAATTGTTATTTAATTTTTGAATGTATTTTAACATAAAAAGTTAAAGTTATTCATGAAACCTAGCACTTACAATGAGTGTTAAGGTTTTTTTTTTGGTAGTATTATAAAATTGAACCTAACCAAACTAAAGTTCTATGCAAGCTAATTATTCGTAACGTAATGTAGGTGTTATCTTTTTCATGATTTACTTATCTATTATACATATTTACGATATCTACTCCTAGATAGAACATAAAATTGTAGTTATTAAACGTAGAAATACTTTACAACTCTTACACAAAATAGCTAATTAAAATACGAATTTAGTATATCTTCAACCAAAATTATGTTTAATAAAGCCCCATGCTCCACTTAACTATATAAATGGGGTATAAATTAAAGAGATAGAATCCGTACCTAAATGATTTCATAAAATTGAATTAATTTGTAATACGGCTTATCTGATCTAGACATAAATGAGTGCCGATGAGTGGATTTCACAGAGTTTCGATTGGGAGTTTGGATATGGGATTTTATGGGGATGACTGAATTATTGGGGAATCCCTTGTGGATTCAAATGTTGTAAATATGTGGTACCTATTAGAACTTATACTGTTCGTCAGTAGAATACAAAAATAATGCAATCAAACCATAAACTTAAAGTGCATTCATCCTTACTTGTCTTATCGTATAAACAAACAAAAGGTTAACGATGATCAAATACTAGTGATTAGAAATGTCATTTCACTACTTACGTAAATAGACGATTATCGATTTTGCATCGTCTGTCAGGAAGAGAATTAATTAGTACAATATTAAATCAAATTTCAACTACTACAATTTTGGTAAATTACTGCAATTTATTCTAATTACATTTTTCCCAAGTCGTACTTTTAAGTATTAATATCGATATATTGTCATGCCGACATTAGGGTACATAGACAATCGCAATGTCATATGTTTGGAAGGCTATCCAACCGTAACAGCGTTTATTGATGAAAATCTTTACAGAATTGATATCTTTCAGTGCATTTTTGAGTGATTATAATATTTTGCGAGTTTTTTAAAGTATGCAACAACATTTGACGTGGTGATTATTGTATAGTTGCAGAGAAAAATGTGATAATGTTTTCAAAAAATGGTTGTTTACATGATAAGACAAGTAAGGATGAATGCACTTTACATTACCTATTTCAGAATGACGCACTTTTAGAACACAATCTTGGTCGTATAACATTGAGGTCAAAATGTAGTTTTAGTAATTTTTTTGATATTTATTATCATTTACAAATAAATCTACGAACTCGTTTCTCGATATGTGTCAAAGATATCAAATATTATTGAAAGATATATTTATTTACATTTCTTTCGTTTTCTACTAGCGCGCAGAATAACTACAAATGAAAAGGTTGTAAATATCTAAAATGAGTACGATACCGATGCAAACGTATCAGCCGTAGGTAGTTAGCGAACTAATTTGAAAATACCCTGTACCTATATATACCACCTATATTTATTACCAACCTGTTAATTTATCAAGTCTTGATGGCCATCAAAACTTTGTTAAATTATGCAACCATTAGTGACCCAGGAGAAATTGAGATGATTTAGTCATTTTAAAGTCTCGATTACCCTTGGGAAATATCGCTGGTGGATCCGAAAACTTGCCTAGTTCCACTGATCAGTTGATTCAGTCGGAAAATTATGTCGATATGAGATGTCGCTTCTAGATGGTGTTTCCTCAGTCACTAATATATTAACCTTATAATATAAGGTTATTAATGTATATAGAGTGTGTTAACATGATAATGGTTTTTATTGAAACCGAGGAATGCGATGCAAATTTTTAGCCAAACCGTGAACATTATTCGATTCAAAATGCTAATTTTAAAAATAAAAAAGTAACTTTCTAAGTACTGATTTTTCAATCCCCAGTAACTGTCAAATAAATGTTAGCTCTATCCTTTTTTGACTGATGACCAGCGATAAGGACGGTAATACTTTTAACTGACGGATACTTTTAATTGAGGATTGAAAAATCAGCTCTCAGAAAAGTTAATTGAGAAGCAATATACTTCAAAACGAATCGTTAATTTGCACTTGACAATGACAGATCGCAGCCACTCACAATATTTGACAACTAAACAGTACACGCGCTTCATTGATCGTTCGGAGGAAATAAATTTAATTGTACGGTCAATTTAATTGTTCGTCAAATGTTAATGGGCATTTTTCACTTCTAGAGAGACCCAATTAGATTAACTCTCACAAAAAAGTTAACTTCGATGTCAGTTTTGTAACGACAATTATGCATGAAATATTTACGAAAATCCACTTTATTTATGTTTTTATATTGCATACACGCGTATGTAATTGTGTATTCTGGATTAAATGATAAAAAAATATTTTTTCTCACACTTGCTGTCTAAGCGCGCCATTGCTTGTGCGCGTATCGGGAGTAATTGAAAAGTGAAATTCCCTAGGGAGTAATAGAAATGTCAGTACGTCATTTAATAATATTTTGTCTTAAAACTTATTTTTTGTCGGCAAGTGTGATGAAAAACATTGTATGCATCACGGTCGGTAAGCGGAATACTAAATCGATTCATAAAAGCCCTCCGGGGTACTTATCTCCCTTGATGCACAATGTACTATTTGTTAATCCCGCTCGTACTTGCGTATTGGCGCGAGCGACCCGGATAGAAAGTAAACGCGCGTTTTTGTAAATAACGCCGCGGAATCTCATGGTAGAGCTACTGCTACCGCAAGTTCGTAAATTTCGGAAAAATCCCCGAAATTTGCGAATTTCGTAGACCGCTGACAAACAATTTAGTACATTACGACACAAGTGCGAAAAACATGAAATTCGAAATAGTGCAGTCATTCAAGCATTATAGCTCCGATTTTTTTTACTGTGAACCGAATTGCATACAATTTTGGAATTAGGTTCATCTTATCCTTAACTTCAAAAGTGAAAATAATTTGAAATCCGTAATCACCCTGGGGGTGGTTGCCTCCCAATTTCTTTTTTTGAAAAATAACCTCGGATATCGATAGAAAGCCTAATTTTGAGCAAAAATTATCTACAAAGTTTTTCATAAAATCGAATATTTTCCCTGGGGGTGGTTGCCTCGCCTTCTTGGGGGTGAATTTCTTTTTTTGAAAAATAACCTCGGATATCGATAGAAAGCCTAATTTTAAGCAAAAATTATCTACAAAGTTTTTCATAAAATCGAATATTTTCCAAGTTATTGGCAATTGAAAATTCGCAATTTTTTCACGTTTTTCATCGGTTTTTTGCAAATAATATATCTTCAAAAATATACGTTATATTGAAAATTTTACAAAAACAAAATTGTAGCAGGTAAGACAATGAACAAATTTATAAAGCATTCTAAGTGCAATATTAAGCTAGATATTAAAGATCAAAGCCGTTTTTTATTTTGTCTGAAATTTAATCAATGTGGTCAATGCCATCTGGCGGCGAGCAGATGCGTTTTATGCATTCTAATACAAAAAGGTTTTGTAGTGCTTGAAATAAGCTTTAAAATGAGTACTATTAAAAGTCTTTTGCACGTAAAATAAGTGAGCTGTATTGCAAATAAGGTGAGCATCTAATGTTTTTTCTTTTAAATCAATGGGTTTCATAAGTGTCATTTCCACCAAAATTAAAATTAATCGTATTCCGCCTTGCATTAACTTTATTATGACGAGTTTGATAGATAGTATCAGTGTGGCTGCTTCAGGACGCATAGTTTTCAAAAAAGTCACGATATAAAAAAAATCAAAAATTCAAATTTTCATAAACCCATTTTCTTTTCATAATAAATAATAAATCAACATCTCAAAAATGATGACAGATACGCATAAAAGTGCATGGATTAAAAATTTAGGTATCTTGCTGACAAACAATTTGGTTTTTTTATATTTCTGTCAAACAAAAATTGACGGAGATGTGATTGTTTAAAGAGCGCGTGGCAGCGCAATCACAGCCTCTCTTAAGCCCTTTAACCCTTCACCGTTTTAGAAAAAGGTTTGTTACTATATATTGCAATGATAATTCCAAAAATTCATGCAAATCGGTTCACAGTAAAAAAAAAATCGGAGGTAATACCGTATTTTTCGCTTCAATGACTGCACTTAAACGAGTGGCGATGTTTTAAAACACGACCGACAGGGAGTGTTGTAAATCGACACGAGTTACGAATTTCGTTTTTGCACACTCGTACGACGTTTTTTAGTACAGATGGCCCTCCGAAGTTTTGGACCTGACGTAAAATGACACACTTCTCGCACTAGAGCCTAAAAAAGGCACCATCTGTACTAAAAAACCATATTTCGCACTAGCGCGTAAAAAAGCATCATCTCTACTGAAATCTTCTACAATGAATCTTGCTTACTGCGAAATAGTTATTTCGCGGACAGTTTTCTCGTTAAATCATAAATTCTAAGACAACAGCTTGTTCTCTATCGCCAACTTTTGATTAACTGCCTTGTTTCTTGTTTGCCAATTGACAAGTTTCAACGGCGTTTGATTAATCTCTAGCCACAGTATACATACAGCGTGTAAACTGTAAATCTAATTTATCAAAGGACCATGGACAATTTTGTTTGGAGCCTGGTCCTGAAACCAAGAGATCTGAAACTTAAGTCATTAAATAGGTCTCTAAATCTACTTTATTTCATTATATGGGCACAAAGCCGAATTCCATTGCAGAACTGAGATATTCATATTTAAATCAGGCAAGTTTTCTTCTAAAATATATCGCCGCTGTCGCAAAACCGAACGGCGTCCTTCTATTGCCATGTTTTCATATTATGATGATAAGTAAAACACGATATTTAACAAGAAATGACACCGAACGAACATAATTAATGGAAATGTCGATATTTCTACCTTCATTTTTTTTAATTAGGTTTGCTCAATACCTACCCCCCAAAATCAAATAAACTCTGAATGAATTTATCGTAGCTCGTACTCACCACGACTAAAATACAAATATCTTAGTTCTGCAATGGAATTTAACTTTGTGCCCATAATAATGAAATAAAGTGGATTTTAAGACCTGTTTATTGACATAACTCTCAATGCTGTTGGTTTCAGGCCCATTTTGACGCATGGTCCTTTGTAACAGTATACTTCAGAAGCAGGCTAAGCTGAAGTGGGACTGGGCTGGTCACGTCTGTCGGATGCCAAGTGAGGTGTGGGCCAGGATAGCCACAGAGTGGCAGCCCGACAGCTCCAATCGGAGACGCGGCAGACCTCGTCGGCGATGGCGAGATGAGCTGGACTCCTTTCTGAAAGAGTGGCCGGAGGCAGGTCGACATAGATCACATTGGAGATAAATACAATAGTTAAAAAATTAAAAAAACACGACTGCCGTTTTAAGCGAACTGAAAAGTAACAAATAATTCCTTTTTCAGGTTAATTCTTGTTAGCGCATCTACATAATAATAATAGTAGGCGCTTGTCTTATTACTTACTAGATTTTGTTGCAATTGCAGTCGGGGAACCTCCATATATTTATATTTTCCGCAATGAAAGGTTCCCCGACTGCAATCGAAACAAAATCTAGTAAGTTATAAGACAAGCGCCTACTATTATTATTATGTAGATGCGCTAACAAGAATTAACCTGAAAAAGGAATTATTTGTTACTTTTCAGTTCGCTTAAAACGGCAGTCGTGTTTTTTTAATTTTTTAATAATTTTATTTATTTGAAACCTTTTAGTGAATCTGGAGATTCCTGAAAGTTGGATAGAATTTCAATAACCGATTTCGCAGAGGGCTTAAGCTTCACCCCGGGAGCACGAGGAGTTCCCATCCCGTTAATTTTGGGAGAATCCGAAGGGCACGCCACGTGAGGGCGGAACATTACTGGAACCAGTTTAAATTTATGTTGAGTGAGTCCGAAGGGTGAGCTTCAGGGTCGGAAGCCGAAAACTGAGCTCGCGGAGGCCCGGACCTTCACTTCGAGAGCCCAAGCACGTTGTTTGCAAATTTAAATCGGGGCCGAAGGCCGAGCTGCGAGAAGATTGAACTACCATGCTTCTTCAAATACCCCAGCATCTAAAAAACCGACATCCGCGTAGGGCCCAAGGCACGACGAGCGAGCCCACACGGTACAACCGTCCCTCCTAACTAATTTAATAATCGAACCGGAGGGCCCAGGGTGCAACGGTTCGCTTCGAACTCCAACGAAGAGCTCCGCGTAGAGCCAAAAGCGGCACTCAGAAGCGCTAGTTCGCGAGGCGGAAGGCCGAGCCGCTAAAACCCAGCACTACCACATCAGCCGACGGAATAGTGTAACGTTAAAATGGATCCGACGATCGTTTCGACAACCTGCAAAGGCCGTAGGACGTACTCCGCGTAGGGCTGAAGGCCCGATTCGTTCCTTAGAGAAGCGCTGGTTTGCGAGGCCAAAAGCCGAGCCCCCAGCCCGGACCACCGGGGCCATAGGCACAGACTTTAACTAAGAGGGCCGAAGTATCACTTGGCAGAAATTTAAAGCAAGGCCAAAGAAGGGCCGAAGGCCTGGAGCGTAACTATCGGGGTGCTTCAAGCGCAATCCCGATGAACCTTAACAATCGAAGCCAGAGCCCAGCGCTACCACACTACATGATGGAATAGTGTAACATGAAAACGAATCGGAAATCTGCAGACCCGACGATTGTTTCCACAACCTGCGAAGGCTGTAAACCGTGCTCAGCGTAAGGCCGAAGGCCCAAAGTGTCCCCTAAAGGCGCGCCGGCTTGCAGGGCCGAAGACCAAGCTATCAGAGCCCAGCGCTCCTTCGCTATACAATGGAAAAGTGTAGCATTAAAACGAAGCCCAAAAATCTTTTTGAGAAAATGCGGAGTGCGGCCACCCAGCGCGCTTGCCTGCGAGCGACTGCGACTGCGTGAGACTCAAGTTTCCAGGCCCAACCTGCCTTCATTCATACCAACTCCCCTGCGCAAATGTTAAGGCCAAATCTGACCCTGATCTGACCAAAAGCCAGCGGCAGAACGTTCAAAACCTTGCCCCTCCCCTTTAGTGTTCCTCTCCAGCACCATATGTCTGACTATGCTCGGTTTCTAGTGACGTTGTTGTACCTATCGTTTGCTTAATTACTAATTTGACATTTAACAAAAATTGTAGGCTCATATTTTGGATGAAAAAACCGGCCCATATTAAATGTCTCTTATCTCGCAAACTATGTACATAGGTAAATAAATTATTAATATATTTCAAGATATTAATTATTAAGATATCATAATATATTGTTAAGATATTTCAAGTTTTAAATTTTATGCGCATGTTACAACACGTAAAGCTTGTTTGGCTGCAATTGCTATTGTGATTGTATTTTAGGGACATTCCTCTGATATGCGAACCATCATCATCATCATCATATCAGCCGAAAGACGTCCACTGCTGAACATAGGCCCCCCCCAAAGATTAACCGTTACTTTCGAACAGTTCAGATAACTGAGGCAGCTGTGGCAGCTTTTGGTAGTCATGTCATCATCAAAATATGACAACTTCACTTGCCTATGAATTATTATAGGATCCAATGTATAAAATTGTTCAGATTCTATGGGAAATTAATATTAACTAGCTCTTGAAATTTTACCGTTAACACTGAAAAAAAAAATATCGCCGGAAAGTCTATTTTGTATCAAAATCATGGAGTGAACTTAAACTTTTGATTTGACCGGTACTGTATATCAAACGATATATCGTATATAAGTTTTATTTGAAAAACTCATCGGTTACGAGCCGGGGATTGAACCCACGACCGCTGCGTAGCAGCCGTGCAATTTACCCCTTGATCACAAGCGCGTACATACAATCTATCTGTTTCATACACACTTCTTAGCGTTCAAGAAGATGTGTCAAGAGTGACAGTCCTGTCACGGCTTAGGCATTGAAGAAAAACTTCAATAGTGCGATGTAGAACATTTCGAGTTTTCTCTTCAAACATATACTTAAACATATAACTTGTATATATATTTGCAATCGGCATACAAAATGCTTTAATTTGATACCCAAATCATACCATTTAGATGACATATTATTCTTTGCGCTTTAATTGTATTTTAATGAATCTGGCTTTTCTAGAATAAGTAACAAACATATAAGTTATATACATATTCGTAATCTTTGTTTAAAGCTCTTCATTTTGATACCAAACTCGATAGATTTCTTTCATATTTATTTTTTTTGGTTAGATAATATTGAATTTTTAGGCCGCCATATTGTTTTTAACGTGACGTCACATATCCTATGTTACCCGCGACGTCACGAGGATTCTAATGATACCTTACACTAATAAAAACGGTTAAGCGGTCGCGAAGATCTGCGCGTTTAAAGAAAATATGAAACATACATAGGGGCTGAACACATATACTCTCCTTTTGGCAGTCGTGTAAAAATGGGGAAAGGCCTTTGCCCAGCAGTGGAACACTATAGGCTCACAATAATTAAAATAATAATAATAGTTCAGACCAAAAAATAAATGGCGGGATGACTTGGGTTAAGCTGACGACGCACAAATACATAATACCTATATATCAGCATGCGTTCGCATTTAATCTATTGGATTTGATATCAATACCTATAACCACTTGAACGTCCGATGATAGCATAGTATCCAAACAAAAAAGGCAGTAGACTGTTCGTGGATGCTATACTATCCAATGAAGTCGAAGGAGACACAGTTGATTATAGCGGCATTTAGCGAAATATAGAGGCATTATTTCCTAATTCCCTTGTTGCAACAACGTAGCCTAATAAACTAGTTTGCGCTAAAAAATATATATGGCAGTGTACGCTCGTTACTCAGTCGATAAAAAAATATAATTTGTCAGTGTTGGGTCAAACTGCCTGAGTGTTTGCTAAGGACTCCTAGTTGTGTCGTAAGTATTTCACGTTAATTTACATATTTTTGGGGTTATTAGACAAAAAAATGATCAGGAACGTGTGCTCTATACGATAATGTGTATCATCTTAAGTTTTTGACAGTGTGATACCTGTCAAGTGAGTTTAAAATATGAAGGTTATCTTTCTTATTTTTTTACCGATGTGTTAAGTTTAACCTTGATTATAGTCAAAATCATTAGGTATTTTACAATGACTATCATTGTATTTTAATAATTGTATTTTCATTTATACTCCTGATTTTTTTTATTATTATACCTTAAGTAGTTTAGAAAATATAAACGTTTTTGTAAAATCGTGTGACTGCGCAGCGCGGGGCGTACGTCGCTAAAAAAACCCGGACAGTTGACCGGAATATGGTCGCGCGGGGTGGACGTTCAAGTGGATAAATACAGGATGGAACGGAACGACAATCCTTCACGACTTAGACTACCAACCATTACAATGAACTTTCAGTATAGTACCAACATCGAAATATCTTTTAAAACTTTAAACCCCCATACAAAGTAAGTGATTAGTTAAGTGTTCAATAGTATGGAAAAGCCAATTTTTTTATTGATAATGGGAAACAAACAGCATACAAAAAGTACATTTACAAAGTTACACTAGGAATATACATAAGCCAAAACAGTTTCCACTACTGAATAGACAATTTTTTAGATGCTCAGAGTAGACTTGCTTATACAATTCAAAAATATATTTTTTGTTCCTGGTATTAAACAAAAACTAATATCAATCCAAAGTATAAATCTAACATGCATTAATCTAATTTTACAAAAGCTTGTATCAATATACATAATGGTAGGTGTAGGTATTATTATTAGCTCTAATATTAACCAATCTAAACAAGTAATAAAGTAAATATAGTAGTAATAAGTAAATCTATTCATTTGCTCTTTATTGCAATTTTCCATGTACGCTTTCGATGTTTGTCCCATACTGAAAGTTCATCGTAATAGTTGGTAGACTCGGTTGGTAGCAGGAAGGATCGTCGTTCCGTACCACCCTGTATAACTTTCCTACAGGACATTACTGTAACCATTATACCGAACCCTAGTACATTTTTACGCAGAAACTATTATTAGATTCCCCGCGGTAACGTAATTCACAATAAATATTATTTAAAATTCAATTGAGTTATGTGGAAAACTGTCTTTATTGCAACTGCAATATGCTTCAATATATTCTACTTTTGACAAATACTGTCATAGGAACGTAGTTCTTCTGAAATGGAAATACAGTATGTTGTTCCGTAAACTTTGAAATGGTCACATATGAGGATGAGGAACATCTGAAAATATTGTTTAAGAGGACTGCTAAGTTCTAAAACCGAATTCAGAGCAGATCGTCACATTGAACCAGTATAAGTTAGATCTATGGCTATTCATATTTTGCATACATTTTTAGATCAAGATATACTTGATAGTTACTGACAACGTGTTGTGAAATGTTTTGTGACTTACGGAGCACGGAATTTTTGTGGAAGTTGTGGAACACGATATTTGATTTTGAAGTGAAATGTTTATTTTATTAGTATATTGCGCATCAAGGGACTTAAGTATGACTCGAGTTAGTATTCCGCTTACCGACCATGATGCATACAATGTTTTTCATCACACTTGCCGACAAAAAAATAAGTTTTAAGACGTAATTTAATATTATTAAATGACGTACTGACATTTCTATTACTCCCTAGGGAATTCCACTTTTCTATTATTTCCGCTACGCACGCAAGCAATGGCGCGCTTAGGCATCAAGTGTGATGAAAAATACTTTGTGGTAAACATGAGTACACGGTAGGAAACAATCGCAGCATTCTGGTTTTATGATTTTCAGAAAAGTTAGACAGGGATGAACGAAAAATACGAAACATTAAAAAACCGGACTTTTGTAAGGGTATTTCCGTAGTAAACTTAGGAACCCTTATAGTTTCGCCATCATCATAGATCATCTGTCTGTCCGCAGCATGCTCAGTAGCCGTTAGTACTCGAAATTTGCAATTTGGTTCAGGTACCTACATATTAATCACGCCCACAAAGTGGTAGAATAAAATATCGAAACCTTTTTTTTCGGGTACCTCCCCTACACGTAACGTGGGGTCGTCGAATAGGTCTTTAAAAAAGAATAAGGGTCTCAAAAGACAGTTTCTTTGTAAAGTTTAATATTTTCGGAGATAACCGCTCCAGAATAAAAAAAACAGCCCGGGGCCCCTCTAACTTTTGATCCGTATTATTCATGAAAAGGTTTTTTAAGCACAATAAATAGTGACGTAGTAGTACTTAACTAAGTTGTTAACTTAACGAACACATAAATACACATCATAAATCATATTATATTATCAAAACTGGATCAAATTGTATGCCAGTCGCATAAACAAAGCCACATTTCGTACGTGAAGGGTGGCATGATGTGTCTGTGTTTTACGACACCGCCGCTGTTAATTGGGAATGTAATTACAACAGCCCTTACTAGGACAATGGGATATAATTGCTTTATTTGTTAAAGTACCTACATTAATACACATCATTATGTCAGCCTCCGTAGCCTAGTTGGTAGTGACCCTGCCTACGAAGCTGGAGGTTCTGGGTTCGAATCCCGGCGAGGGCATTGTTTGTGTATTTATTTATCACAAATATTTGTTCCTTGGTCATGGATGTCTATGTATTTAAGTATCTATATCTATCTATTATATAATATATCGTCGCCTGATACCCACACCACAAGCCTTAATTGAGCTTACCGCGGGACCAGGTCGATTTGTGTGAGATGTCCCAAGATATCTTATTATATTTATATTTATTAGCCTATCTCCGTCCACTGCTGGACGTAGGCCTCTAGGGGGTAAATGCCCATAGTCACCACTCTGAGCAAGCGGATTGGCGACCGCAGTAATGTTCCACTGTAATGATGCTGCTGCCCGTCATCAATCTACTATCAAGAATGGTCAGTGACACTACAATCCCTCAAAGCAATCCCCTAGGCGGTTCTTACGGCACCAGCGGGAATAGTTGGAGTGGTGACAAATGTATTCCTAATGCCGTCACCACACCGGCCATACCATCCATACCCGAATACCTTAAACAAATACACATAACAGTACTCGACGCTGTACCAGTATTTGACATGTATACTTTGGCATATGGTACTGAAACGTGGTCGCTTACAATGGGCCTCATAAGAAGGCTCAAAGTCACCCAAAGGGCAATAGAGAGGGCTATGCTAGAAGTCTCTGTGAGATCGTTGTCTATTTCTAATAACAAACATTTGACAGTTCCGAAATGACCCCTATATAGGTACCTATATGACGTTAAGTCTATCGAAAAAATGGTGAGTCTTTCCCTCATAATTATCAGCTGTCAAAAGTTCATTCGTAGATCTCGCATATAATCTCGCAACAATGTAACTTTATACCTATTTAGGGTAGCGCGGATTGCAGTTTGCAAATGGTAATGGAAGGATGCCAGACGTGAATTTCATGTTTTCGGCCGCTATTTGAAACTCGCCGGGTGCTGAACTAAAATAGGTACGTTACGCTCGGTTTTTGTTTCCAAAATTCATAAAAATCCAACCATAGTAACTACTAGATGACATAGTAGGTACGAAACTACTAATAACCTAACTACCTTCAAATATAAAAAGGTCTTGTAGTATCGTACCGACGATGCTACTAGATTAAACGAATCGATTTTACATTTAATAAATCTACAATTGTTCAAAATATTTTAAAATTCAGTAAAAATGTTTCCCTTTCATAAACGTACGAAGCGTTTGGTGACCGAGAACTAAATTTGGCCGAAAACCGTAGATACTATACAAAACCTACCTACACAAATAAAATAGTAACCAACCAATTTCATTTTTGCTCAAGCAATCTGATACTATTATTTACATCTCAAAGACGCGAGTGCCAAGTCTATAGAAAATAGGTATTTTATGTACGATCTAGTAAGTCAAATAGACAATTCAATACGAGGACGAAGGTTTATTGGGCTACATTTTAGTCTATTCGTATAAATGCAAGTATTGAGGGCAATACGGAATTTTCTATTCCATTTGGTTTTTGCCACAAAATAGAAGCTTATTATACCGCGTGTAAATCTAATACGGGCGATCAATTAAATCAGGCATGGAATTCATCAGTGTAATCATGGATTACGAGTTTTTTTAAAGTTACACTTAATTACGACCACATAGAATTTATTTAAGATTTTCGGAGCAGCAATGTAGGTACGAACATTAGTTATTATTGATATGGCAGTTATGTCATCTGCTTTTGAAATTAGGTGTCAACGAGCGACCGAGCGTTTAACTTGAGCATGTTGCTCTACATTGCGCGCCGAAGTTGCTCTTCATTGACTTTTGACTTCGAATTATTAAGTATGGATAATTTTGTTGCTTTAATTTTAAGTAAAAGTTATCTAAATGTACTTATTATGTCCTTAACTAACACCCGTTAGGAGCTTCGCCCGTATTAGACTTACACCCTGTATAGAATTATTAAAAGTGAACGAAACAACGTAAGCCGACCAAATCTACCAACCATGAAGTTTCAGTATAGTAACAACATCAAAATATCTTTAAAAAAATTAACCCCTCATACAAAGTGAGTGATTAGCTAGAGTTCAATAGTATGGAAAAGTCAATTTACCATGTACTTTTTCGATATTGGTCCCATACTGAAATTTCATCGGAATGGTTGACAGACTCTGTCGGTAGCGGGAAGGATTGTCGTTCCGTTCCACCCTGTATACTGCTATATCTATATCCTTAAAGTCCCAGACAAAAGCTGCCATAAATCAAAATCTTCTACGTTACTACTTTTAGCTTAGGTTTACAATTTACTAGACCGCGCGGCACTAAAAAGGCTAGCTTGAAACTCTCTTCTATCTAGATGCCAGATAGTGTTAGATCTCGTTTTAATTAGCATTCCTAAGGGCCCTATTGAGTTGACCCCGGACTAAATGTTACGGAGTCTTGGCTTATCGGAATTTTCATTCGAACTTGGAAGACTAGGTTGACTGGCAGGAAACTTTCGGGCTTCCTCACGGTAATTTTAGGCAGTTTTATATCTACTACGTTTTGGAGTCTTGCAAGTTTTTTCCTAGTTAAAGTTTATGGATACAAAACGTGTACAAAACTTATTGTTTCAATAGTTAAAAGCAAAAAACGCGTATAAAAGTGACGCTAAAAATCAAATTCTAAGTAATCTCGTCAATACTAGTCATTTTGACAAGATAAGGTGACAAATGACGTAAGAAGGGACGTGGTTTCGATTCTCACCTCGTACGTAGGTAAAGTTATTGTTCTTTGAACTAAAATTGGGGCAGCACGTGTCCGGTAAACCCTATCGTCCGGTCAACCCGATTAACCGGATCCTGGGGAAAACGCCGGCTTAATTGAAACGCTATTGGCTTGCAGAATGCAATCGCAACCGCTTGGGATACTTAAATATTATACGGCCGATGGCAAGCTCATTAGGCGGAGAAAACAGATGCTTCTTTTTCTGTCATAGAGCTCTTTTTTATTACGCTTGCTAACAAACTTATTTACAACTTTACTTAGATGTCATGTACTAAAGAAAAATACCGAGTTCATTCACCTCGGAGGTGGGGTGGAAACTTATTCATATTAGGACATGTATTGTGCCTACTTCTAGTCAGCTTAGGACTATCTTATGTTAAAGTAATAGCAAATGTTATATTATGCTGATTATACAGCATATTATAGTCATAGTCAGTGTAATATACATGATTGATAATATATATATACATAGTTACCTCTATATTGTAAGAGCCCATTACTGCATGATATAAAATAGAATTTATATAAATTTGAACCGTAAAGCTTGTCAATAGATTACATTATCCTGCCTGCCATAAATGACTTCGTACGCATTCAAGGCTTAACTCAAGCCGATACACAAAAAACAGATATTGTCACTGCTATTTTTAAAAACCTCTCGTGTTTTATGTGCAATAAAATAGATTCATTCATATTGAGAATGCGGACTGTTAAGACCTGATATCTCTACATAATAATGATTAAAAACAATGATTACTTAAATAAAAATTTATTCGGTATATTTAAAGAATCATTCATAAAATTAAATTCAAAATCATCATTAATTAATTAATCATTCTTTGAAAATCATCGTCCCAAATTCGCAAAATTCTGTTTATTTGTTGATATCCGATTTGATGATCCGGGTCAACTTAACCGTTGGATGGTTCAAACCGGTACAATCTAGTTTCCGTGCACTTGTCTGCCTTATAATTAGTGATCAAGGGTTATGAAACAATATCGGGACACGTGTCCGGTCAATGCGGTCAACCCGGTCGACTCTCGGGACTTTTATTGAAACCGTATTAGAGTGCAATCCGGATAACCGCTTGGGATTACCGGCTATTATCCGGCCGATGCTATTATTGGGTTCATTAGTTTGTGACAATGTTAAATTAATAATAGATTTTAGGATTATCTGTGGTTAGTTAGGTCAAAATAATATGAGTAGCCGCGTAGGTTGAGGGATTCGTAGGCAAAGTGATAAAAATGGAGCATTTGTGGTTTTGTCACGTCTGTCCTTTTACGTGGATTGTTTTTAAAAATTAGTCATTTGGAAGAAAATTAAATGAAATCAAATGAAGACCGAGTGGCCGAGCGGTGCAGGCATCAGCCGCGAAAGCTGAGCACGTGGGTTCGATTCCCACCTCGGACGTTGGTGATCTTGGTCGTTATTTTGTTGATATATGACATCCAATATTTATAATTTAAATGAAATAGTTTTTTTTGCATAAATAAATTAGATAACTGCATATCGTCGCTGTGCCTACAAAAGTCGCTATGTGATTTTTTTTATTTTTGGATTTTAACCCCATTTTAAACTTTATGTCAATATGTATCTATACGCTCCAAAAACAGCGGTGAGGATCTTTAATAGTTCCGGATTTGTGAATTTTAGCTATGTGATTTCCATACATTATTCTCGTACTAAAAACAGTATGTGCAAAAATTACATGACTGTTTTATACAACCATGATTGTTTTTATTATAATGGAGCCCGTTATGCGATTTTAGGCATGTAGCGAGTATTTTTTATGAATTAAATAAGAATAAATCTGGCTCGATATGTACTGTTCCGCACATAGCGATATTTTTGTACTACATCGAGTTCGTAGACTATGCTTGAGCAACGTCTTACGACACTTAGCGAAATTTTCCTATCACTATTATTATTGAAACATGTTTTATTTTGTTTTATTGAAGGTCTTTCATAAAAATAACTATGTAACGAATATGATAAAGATGTAATTTTCGGAAATTGTTATTTTAATCAAGTTACAAATAAGACACATAGAGACTTTGGACGACTGAAACAAAAATAGCTATGTAATAAATTATTGGTAATATTTATTTTTCTCGTTAAAAAACTGAGATTTATTTTTATAAAAAACATTAAAATATTTTAAACTGAACATATTCATCAAAATAAAATATTGGCCTACTTTGAGTGAACAAGATTCAAAATAAACAATTTTTTGTGTCTCCTGTAAAGTAGCAATAAAACACATAGCGACTTTAGTAGGAACAGCGACGATATATGAAGGGTCCACGGAAAGAACATGTCTAGTCAATTCAAATTACAGAAGGAAAAACGACCTTACTATTAACAGAATAAGTTGTGAATTTGCCCTGATTTTTTTAAGCACTGGATATGTTTTTTCCGTGGACCCTTCATATATTTTATAAGGCCTTTGTAACACCGGCACCGTACCATATGAAACAGTTATTTTGATTTTAATTAAGTTGATACCTATGAACTTTTTCACTTTTATGAACACCCAATTAACGTGAAATTAAAAAAAAACCTTAATTTTAGGTAGTAACTACAATTAAGTAAACTAAATTTCGATAAAAACTCGGTTTTGGTGTTAATTGTATAAACTATAAGCTATCTTATAATCTATAAACGCCAATCAAGCTTAAATTCCTAAAGATATCGTAGTTAATTGTCGTTACAAACCTGACTGCAATCAAAGGTATTTATGTCACGCTAATTGGATGTCCCTAAAAGTGAAAATGCCCCTATACGCACTTTTTGAAAATCAAATCATATACTCTGCCAATTCGCCTATGAAGAATAACTGTCATCAGTTTGTTTAGTTGTTTCACATATTTCGAAAATAAATGTGGGTTAGTATAATTATCTTATTTACAGCTCACATAATTTAAATGTAAAAAACGTCCACTGTCGGAATTACTTTAAATTCCAACTGCTACCCGGATAAGCAGAATAAAAGGGTTTTAACATCCTGTCAAAAACAATGATAAATGGATTCAACTTTATCCTTATTTTATGAATACAAAATCACATTGAAATCATATTGGAATCGGGTCCATATTTGTTAGCCAGTTCTATTTGTCAATGGACCCGGAACTATAGTTTTTTTATTGGACTTGTCACGAGAATAATATACTAGTATAAATGAATTCTTAAGATGTGTGGAACGACCATTGTTATGCCTAGTGGTACACAAAGTTACGTAGGTACATTTCCTGCAGAAAAAACTTTAACCTACATACTCGTTGACAGTTGAGTAGTTAATAGTTATCGTGCTTTGATAACTCTACCATGTATTTTTGTAGGTACGGTATAGGAAACACTTAATCTCTTACCCCCTTATTCATAAATTACATATCATAATGACAATTAAATACTAAATTTCAATAAAAAAATCGGTTTTGGTGTTCATTTTATAAGCGATATTATGATATAAAAGCTTAAATTCCTAAAGAAATCGTACTTAATCGTCGTTACGAACCTGACTGCAATTAAAGAGCCTTAATTGAGCTTAACGGCTAGCCCCCCGTTAAGCTCAATTAAGGTCCACTTTTGTAAGGTAGTCCCGAGATAGATGTATGTCATTTTTTATCATTATATTGTAATTATTTGTCATCATTATCGTCATATCAACCAAAAGACGTCCATCTGTTGCACATAGGCCTCCCCTAAATATTAGCCTCAATGACCGTTCCTGCGCCATCCGCATCCAGCGGACTCCTGCGGCCTTATATCTACTGACATTTTTTTCCTTCATCTTTCCAGGTACCGCGTCATCATACCCTAAACCTCTACAATGTGAACAGACTACATGGTTTTACTACCACATCATGAAGCGAACAATGAGACCTTCACCAACATATCGTTTTCCTTCGACAACTCCTCAGAACTATCGAACTATACGCAGTACGCAGAGATACCTTATTACATAAAAGCGACGTCTATGAGTTTTTGCATAGTGATCATGTGTTTGGGTGTGATCGGGAATGTGATGGTGCCGATAGTGATCCTGAAGACGAAGGACATGAGGAACTCGACGAACATCTTCCTGGTGAACCTGAGTATAGCGGATCTGATGGTGCTGCTGGTGTGCACACCCACTGTGCTGGTCGAGGTCAACTCGAAGCCGGAGACTTGGGTGCTGGGGAAGGAACTATGTAAGTTTTTGTCATACCGGTTTTATTCTCCATACAATTTCGTTCTTCGGTGTATAAATTCTTCTTTAATGGAGTAATTTAAAACTACGATGTTGGAAGTGGGCGTTATTGTTTGCAATAATATGCACATGACGTCAAAGTTGATGTTGTCTAACGCCAGCACAAAAATGCCCCCAAACACAATTGCTCAATTGTGGCAAGATGGGCAGGACTTAGCGCTTTTCTTAACACCGCGCATATTTCGGCGCAACATCTTTGACAAATGTTTGTACAATATAGCCAATCAAAACTTTTAAGTTTTTATAGGTTGATATTGAAGTTCATTGATTACCGTGATGCATTGACGAGGGGGGACATTTGTCAACTAAAATTCAGGACCTTTTTTGAAAGGCAATTTAGTATGGCGTGCGGCTTCCATGTTTTATTTGTTCGTAGATATTTAGTCATTTTCAGAACATTACCTATTTGACACCGGTAACTACGCCTTTGTAAATAGTCAGCTAAAAGCTTCGAAATCAAATTGCAAGAAATTGTTCGATTATTGGAGTCATGTCCACATAAATGGCCATAGAACACACACTCGTCATTAAGCCTGCATTAGTCTGCTGTTGTAGTCTACTGTGGACATAGGCCTCTTCTAATAACAATGGACGCATTAGGAGGTACCTAAATGCCCATAATCACTAATGGGGGCTGTTATGTTATGTTTTGGAGAGACCCTCGGTCGGAATCGAGCTGGCTGTCGAGCATTTGATATGCCCATTCACCCCATTTCCCGTTACTGGAGCTGTAGGTTAATGTCCCGGCTGCGTTCCTCCAAAACTGCAATGGGCACGCTTTTTAGAATAATGATATGATTGATGGCGATAAGGCTAAAACTGAAGGCTTAAAATGCAAAATGATTCTTCGAGTTGGATCTGAACTGATCTCCCATGGATTAACTAGGTACCTAAAGGTAAGATCTGTTGAATATATATACTAAGTTTCAGTTTCCTGTTAGTTTAATTCTAAATTTTAGATATTAAGTATGTTACTTCAAATCAGCTACCTAGATTACGCGAAAACAAACTGTTGTTTTTTTTATAAGCAATATAAAATATGCACTTTATTTGGAACATAATTACTTAAAAAACAAGTTTTTATGCCTCGGCCACGACATTGGTCTAAGGCGACCAGCGGCGAGCGAACCCATGAGTTGAAGCGGGATGCCGATATGGGTACGAGAGGGAGCACCATACGTTTTCCGCTAAGCCGGTCGCCTTAGACCGATGTCGTGGCCGCGGCTTTAAGTTGTTTTTTACTTCTTTGAAGCAGTTTTCTTAATCAGCTAAGTTTTCATTTATGCTCATTAAAAATATTATCACGTGCCCCTTATTTTTGGAGTACATGTACCGCCATAACTTCTACAATTCAGTAGCACTCCAAAAAATACCGAACGAACCACTTTGTAGTCCACATTATCAATTTAATTTGAGAATTATCGCGGTTCTTAACAAAACATCAGGTTAATTTTGTTGTACGAAATAACAATATAATTGTCTTTAGGTTCAGTTAACCTTATTTGTACGAAGATAAGGTTTATATTTCTCTAAAAGCATCTAGGTTTTAGAGGCAGTTTCATGCATAATTAAATTCTCATTTTTACTTAGTAAAGGTTTTGACTACTGTTTGTAAGAAAACGATTTACCTGCCTATTTTTAAATCACTTATAAGATTTAGTTTTTGGCTTTGAAAATGACTGTTTAGAGCTACAAAGATGGATAGGTAATATAATTAGATACGGCGTGTGATAATACCTTGGTCTATTAAAAATAGTATGTACCAAAAACATTTATCTAAAATCGATTTTCGTAAAGTAAGTCATATGATTAATATTTAATGCTAAAATAATGTATTGGGAATTTGGGATGTCTCGTTATCCTAGTCCCTAAAACAAGAGTAAGTAATACGTAAGAGTATGCCATAAAAAAAACAATAGGTATTAGTAATATTTCCATAGGACATCAGTAACATTAATTCAAAATATATTATGTCATAGATAGGAATACATAGATAACTCATATAGTACATATGAGACGAATCTTTTGTAAATGGAAGCTAGTTAAGCTTACACGCATGGCCCAAATATTCATCATCTGTAAAATATACGCAAATTGTCTTAGGTAGAGACTGTAAAGTCCGTAACCCGTGAGTCTCCCTACAGTTACATATCGAGGCACCTATCTACATAAACATTCATCTTTTCCTTATAATAAGATGCATTCATACAAAGTCCCAAATGACAAAATCGCGTCGCGGCATATCATTAAAAAGTAATCTTCATTTAGAATAAAATGTATGGCAACTCCCAACTCGGCGCCGACTTGTTATTAAATGCCACTTCAAACCAAAATGAATGTAAAAAGCTTTTAATTTATCAACTAATAAGGGTCGTTATGGCTTGAAAGAGATTTAAACTTATTTATATTTTTGTTATGGACGGCGTTATTCGGAGTGTCATTATGTCAAATCAAATTGATTGAGTAAGTAATCGTACATACATGCGATTTTAACATGAATTTATCATCAGGTTTTGTTTATCGTTTTCATAATAATATTTCTCATTCTTTAAGTGACTGGCAGACTCGATGTACAGTTCACGCCATATATTTCGTAGCAGTCAAAGTAACAGCAGTAAGAATATATTCGTCACCACCCCAATTCTTCCCGTGGGTGTCGTAAGAGTTGACTAAGAGATTGAACTGTCACTCACCATGCGTTTATAGAAGAATGATGATGGGCAGCAGCGTCATCATAGTAGACACACTACTGCGATTGGCAATCCGTTTGCCCATCGTGGTAATTATGGGCATTACCCTCATAATGCGTCCATAGGAGAGGCGTACGTCCAGCCGTGGACTGAGATAAGCTGATGGTGTGATGTGATGTGAGTGAAAAATAGTTTGGTACCTACACCGTGCTAAATTGATACCGAACTAAAGTCGTATTGCATAAGGGCGACGCCCCATCTTTCGATGTCTGGGTGCTTAGACAAGTTGCCAATCGCTAACGCTTAATCGTCAATTGCAAACGAGAGGCAGCTAACTGTCTTTGTCGCACTAATATGAAAGAGTGACAGAGGGAAAACTACGATACGCTACTAAGCGTTAGCGATTGGCAACTTGGTTAAGCATCCTGATCGGTAGTGGGTCGAAAAAGCTTTTTCACCACACTGCTCGTAAACACGTCCGTGTTTGTCCTTCAATTTCAGAGTGCAAAACTGTGTTTTAATCTCTAAGAGGTTAAAGTAATTTTTTTTTAATTTTCTGGGTAGACAAAAGCAATAACTTATACGGCCTGAGAGTGCAATAAGCTTTTTGACGTTTGAACTAGACAGTACGTTCGAAAACTCAATAGTTTCAAACAGATTCATACACATGAACCTTTCATAAAATTATGTTCAATATGCTAAAATCCAAATTAAATACCACATTTTGTTGTAAAAGGCTTTTAATTAAAAGTTCTAAAAATACGACAAATAAAAACAATAGGAAAATAAAAGTGTTGACACTATGCAAATTTCAGAACGCATCCGAATATTTTTTTTCGCTGCGCTCGTGGTTCAAATTCTGGAATCTTTCGCTTGCTCGGGTTTCTATATTTGCACGAGAGTTAAACAATCACTTTGCTCCCTAGTAAAACAAATAACTATTATTTATTTATTTATATTAGCCTGGTTTAATGTCCCACTGCTGGGGAAAGGCCTCCTTTCTTTTCCTCCTTCGAAAAAGCTTTATATTAATAAAAGTGACAAACGTTTTAGCTCGGATGACGTAACTCGACGCGCCGATTCGCTTCGATCGGCAGACGCTTTTGGCGCTCTTACGACATTGACACATAACTTTAATAATCGCCTATCGCTACTTTCGACAATCGTAAATTTCGAGCATTTGTCTCTGTCACTCTAATGGGACTTACGTTGAAGTGACAAAGATAGATGCTCGAATTTTTGATGAGCTTTTTTGCGCAAACGGACATCGACAGATGGGTTGACACCATTGGTTCAATATTTACAAATTTATTAAAACTTGTTACGATGCCGTTAATATTAAAATCAAATTATTATTGAAAGGTTACTAAAAGCTTAATGCAATGTGCATACAAATGTACGCATATGTGATAACGAATAAGTAATTAGTTTGATAACATTTGATGTGAGTCGCCGATTCATTGCGAAATTGTGATAAATATGTTTTTTTCTTACGTATTTAAAATCGTTGTACTATTGGTAATATTGGAGCGTATGTAGGTAGGTACCTACAGTCAGAATATAATGTGGTCTATCACTTTTATAAGTAGTAGTAGTACCTATTCTATGTCAGTGAAATCGAAAAGTACAGTTCACAAAAAATTTGGTCTACCATTTTTATACGACAAGTCAAAAAGTGCAAAACTTCATTTTTGATAACTGTATGAGTACATTTCAATACTAATAAATAAAAAGGTACGGATTACCCTAATCTAGTGCGTGATGTATTTTGTATGGCGCGCAGCTATCATGTTTTATTTGTTCATAGTTTGTAAAGCTTAAGGGTCTTATCGCACTTGCGATTTGCAAGCGAATTGAAAGCGAAGCGAGCGCGCAACGAGTTCGTCGCGAGCACGTATCCAATTCGCCGCGAATGCGTCGCAATTTCGTCGCTAACAGAAGTGATTCCTCATCATAATAAGACGCAGACTACTCTCAGCAATTTTCTACCGAGTAGGTACGCTGCGTATTCGTTAAGGTGCATTCAGATCAAACGAGCATTCGCTATTCTATCCCCCACTCTACAAAATCAACGAATCACGTTTTGTGTAGCGATCGAATTTCGTAGAGTAGGGGGTTAGAATAGCGAATGCTCGTTTGGTATGAATGCACCTTTACGCACTCGCGGTGAATTGGTTACGGGCACGTGACGAATTCGCTGCGCGCTCGCTTCGCTTTCAACTGTGTAATAAGGCCCTTAAGTTGTACAAACTATGAAAAAATAAACAAGGTAGCTACGCGCAAAACAAAATATATCACGCACTAGAATAAGGTGATCTTACTTTTGGTGTGTAAGTTTGATAAGGCTCTAAGAAAACTAGTTCCATCTAAACGACAAATATGGCGGACTTTAGACCTAGTTAACAAAGTACGAGCGATCACCGGAGCGACTACTCGCTAATAGTGTATTGTTCTGTTTGTAACAACCCGACAAATTGCTTTCGAACAGGCCTATATTTTATTTGTCAGTTACTTTGCCGTGGGTAAAGTTGGGGGCCTAATGTAAGCGACATCCTTAATCCGTGAGTCGGTCGACACATTAATCTGGTGATTGCGATATTTTCTTTCTAAAGCATTCATTTGTTTTGTGTGTTAATTGTAGTTTTAGTCGCATGAGTTAGAATTTTTGCAGAATGGTTAAGTGTATTTCTGCGACCATAATATAACATGGACGTCTAACGCCAGCTCAAAAATGCCCCCAAAACCAATTGTTCAATTGTGCCAAGATGGGCAGGACATAGCGCTTTTCTTAACGCCGCGCATATTTCGCCGCAACATCTTTGACAAACGTTTATAGAATGCAGCCAATCAAAACTTTGATGGACCAATCACAACTATTTTTAAATGGCGGTTTAAGTTTTTATAGGTTGATATTGAAATTCATTACCGTGATGGCTTGAAGAGGGGGTGACAATTGTCAACTAAAATTCAGGCCCGTTTTTGATAGGCAATCTAGTATGGCGTGCGGCTTCCATGTTTTATTTGTTCGTAGGCGTAACTTAATTTATTATGTACAAAAATGGTGTTTGTTTTGTTAAGAACTTAGTTATAAAAGTACAAGTATATTGCGGAATGTAGCGTCGAGATAAACCCAATAATTGATTTTACGATGCAGTCACAATTTTATAGATGTATAATAAAACTAACTAACGCACAAAACAACCGAGCGCTTTTTGTTTAGCAATAAATTTTGTCAGTAGTGGTGACTTCGACACTAAAAAACCGAACAAGAGCATGCCGAGCAATGCTTAATACAAAAACGCGTGGGTTGATTATGTTCGAAATAGTTTTCTTTAAAAGTATTCTATCAAAAGTTCTAACTTTTGATCTGAGAGAGGTACTATAATTCCAGGACAGTTCTCCGAAAATATAGACTTGAAAAAACTGTCTTTTTGGAACCTAATTTTTTTTAAAAGACCTACATATTCAATGATACTTCGCACTATAAGAATTCAGTAAATAAAAAACCGGCCAAGTGCGAGTCGGACTCGCGCGCATAGGGTTCCGTACCATTATCAATTTATTATTAAAAAATACAGTTAAATCAACCTACCTCAAAAACTATAAGAGATAATTTAATCAAACCAAAAATCGTTGATAGAGTTTATTAACGTGCATAACATATATTTTTTTTAGAATTTTATACCTTGTAGTTTAAAAAATAGAGGGGGGGGACACATTTTTCAGACTTTGAGAGCTGATATCTCGAAAACAATTTGCTTAAATAAAAATAAGATTTTTAAACCTTCATATCATTTTCAAAGACCTTTCTATTAATACCCCACACGCTTATATACAACTAAATTTTTTTTTCTATCCCTCAGTTACATGTATGGAGGGCCCCCACCCCAATGGTTTTTTTTACAATTTAGTATCATAATCCTGTAGCGGTTCATACAACACATATCCTTACCAAATTTCGTTACTGTAGCATTTATAGTTTCCGAGTAAATCGGCTGTGACAGACGGACAGACGGACAGACGGACATGACGAATCTATAAGGGTTCCGTTTTTGCCATTTTGGCTACGGAACCCTAAAAACTCATCCCCACTTAAGTTTAGGGGCGCTACCCGAATGTTTTTTTTAATATTTTATTATATATACCACTTTGTCGGTAAAAAGGCATAAATTTAAAAACTTCCTATGTTACTGTTACCCAAACGTGTATGAGATTATTCCCCATACAGTTTTGGGTAAGTTACCGGAAACAGCACATCACTGTTCACAATTCTACCCCGCTCCGCTTATGCAGCCGCTCTCACTCGCGCCACCCAAATTACAAGCTTAATAGGTGACCATTCGCACCACATGTCGACTCCCACGAAACAACTGCGTCTTATAAACAAACGACCTTATTACCTCCAATTAAAGCTCAAATTACACCAACATCCGCCTAAAGAAACCCCAATCCGACCCAATTTTCGTAAAATATATGGAAGATAATGGTCTTTAAGTCAATTTATTAAGCCCTATATTCGCGTGACAGGCTAATGTCACTTTTAGCACTGCATAAGACGTAAAAGTCAAAGCAAGTAATTGCTGTAATGTACTGAATCACGGAAATAAATATTCTGAGAAGATCCACAGAGTAATGCGAGGCAGAGTAACATTTTTGTGGAACTGTATTTCTATAAATATACTTAATTAAACGGTTAAACCATATAAATACCTTATGGTGTTATGGTTAAACTTTAGTATCATCAGTATTTGTGTTCAGTGCTTTATAATGGAGACTAGGCTCTCCGAAACATGATGTTTAATGTGCTTTTTTATTTCCGTTTAATATAACAGTCTGCTAATAATAAATGAGATGGTAAGTATGAGAGAACCTCAAGAATACTATAAAACTTAATCTCAAGTGACTGACGACACATAATTATTAAAAATAAATAACATTAGGATGTAATAAAGGTTTAAATACACTTGCTTATTAATTAAACATATTTTTTAATAGCTTAATAACAGTAATAAGTAAGACACTAGTTTCTTTGGGCAATTAATTATATTTTGATCTAAATCTATATAATATTTTCATTTATCTATTGTCTTTCTATGTTTTTCTATGAAAAAAAGTCAAATATAACGAATATAAAAAAACGCCCTGTATATTTAAAGCTAGCCGTAATAAACTGTGAACAGTCCATCAGCAGAATAACCTGGGCTTAAAGTTCAACACAAAATAGATATTATAAACAGAGGCACTGTCGAGTGTCGGTAGTAATATCCCTCATTGTCAGTATTTCTGTCAAATGTTACCCCACATGTCCCAACTTACCCCATTTGCCGCCGCGACATCTCACAAACATAATCACTCTGTTAACTTCACCTATCCGTGAATGAGCTTTACGATGTCCCAGTTATTAAGGGAATATGTTCTTTAAACAAAAGACTGTCGAGTTCTTAATGGGTTTGCAGATGGCGTGATTGTGCTAGACTTGGCATTCAAGCGAATAAATCACTGCCGTGCAATTCCTAAAACACAGTAACTGACAAAAGTCGATTTTGAGATAATAGCAAAAAACAGTTTTAAAGTAATATATTTTCCAAGGTTTGATATGAGATTTTTTTAAATGCAAAATGAAGTATTTAATTCATACAATATGATAAATTAAAAAATACATGCTTTTGCATTTTCTAAAATTAAATATGCGGTTTTTTCGAAATTCTGTGTTTGTACTGTGCTTTTAAAAACAGGGAAAAATATAACAATTACTAATATTTTCTTCGATTACCGCGAGGATTACTCATGAAATAAAACTATGAAAACGGATAAACTCGCGTATATTAACTAATTTTAACTTCATTCCGACGTTTCGAACACTTTACAGGGTTCGTGGTCTGCGGATGACTGACAATGGAGGAAATTTGATAGATCTACCTCCATCAAAATAAGAAAGATAAGTACAAAACTACCCACCAAAGAAAAATTACTAAACCACAGACAATAAATTTTAAGGGTGGATGTACGTACAAAATTTGCAAATTAAGCTAGTTATTCATTTCAAATATTTTCAGAATGAAGACAAGAGACAAAATAAATAATCTACGCCGGTTATATCCCTACGCCACTGCCTGAGAAGTATTTCCTTCCTTTGTATGATTGTATTGTTAGGAAGGTATCCCAAAATTGGGACCGGCAAGAAACTCAGCGGGACAACTCTTTTCAAAAAACATTTGTAGTACATCTTAAGATCATCATGCATTAAACCGAAACATACAATTTTGATTAATAAGGAAATTTAAAATAATTTTGAAAAAATGTTGCCAGTACTAAAAAGGCTTTCATATGTTGGGCAGACAAAGAGGAATATCACTACTAGGGTGAAGGAACACATAGCCGATGTCAAGCACCGTCGACAACAGTCTGCGGTTTGGGAGCATGTCAGTGATGGACCGAATCATTCTATTAAGTTTGACAAGCCTTTGGTTCTCGTTAAGGAGAAGAGAAACATTCCTAGAATGTTGCGTGAGGCTATTGAGATAATGAAATATCCAAATTTTAATAGAATGGAAAGAAGCTTTTCTCTACCACCAGCTTGGGATCCAGTTGTTCACCTGATAAAGGAACAGTCTAGACATAAACCGTGAGGCTGATGTATTTGGCGGTGGTGACCATTAACCCCTTTTTAGTACTGGCAACATTTTTTCAAAATTATTTTAAATTTCCTTATTAATCAAAATTGTATGTTTCGGTTTAATGCATGATGATCTTAAGATGTACTACAAATGTTTTTTGAAAAGAGTTGTCCCGCTGAGTTTCTTGCCGGTCCCAATTTTGGGATACCTTCCTAACAATACAATCATACAAAGGAAGGAAATACTTCTCAGGCAGTGGCGTAGGGATAGAACCAGCGTAGATTATTTATTTTGTCTCTTGTCTTCATTATGAAAATATTTGTAATGAATAACTAGCTTAATTTGCAAATTTTGTATGTACATCCACCCTTAAAATTTATTGTCTGTGGTTTAGTAATTTTTCTTTGGTGGGTAGTTTTGTACTTATCTTTCTTATTTTGATGGAGGTAGATCTATCAAATTTCCTCCATTGTCAGTCATCCGCAGACCACGAGCCCTGTAAAGTGTTCAAAACGTCGGAATGAAGTTAAAATTAGTTAATATACGCGAGTTTATCCGTTTTCATAGTTTTATTTCATAACAATTACTAATTAAGACATAGTAAAATGACCACTTACTGCACAAATTTTGCGTGCTTTATAGAGATAGGCGGAATTTTACAGATTAAAGTGCAGTAAAAGGGACTAGTATACTGTAATTTAACTAATATTTTGATTGAATTTTCGTGCTACGAATTTCATTCACAACAGTAAAATATAGTTTTTTTTAAATAATGTTATTAAAATACAACAAAACTTTGTAACAGCATATCATTACTTTATTATTAAGAAATGAAAACACGCTTATCAAGTTTCATGCCAATGTGTGAAACAGAAAGAAGTAAAAAAAGGATTTAAAAGTTACTTGGAAAACGCAGTTTATTTAAGGATTTGTCGTCAGTAATACAAAAATTAGACAAAAATTAAGGTTTATTACCACATTTTCTTAAGCAATGAAATAACAATCAGCTTTAGGTACCATCATCGGTTATAATCATAGCAAATGGCACATTATACATTGATTTCAATGAGTAAGGTCACGGCTGATTATGGCGTAGCACTTCTACGAATAATATAAATTAATATAATTTCTTACGTATTTGTGTCACTTATAAATCAAAAAGTCTTTAGAATACTGTATATTATAATACAAAACCCTATAAAATAATAAATTGCCATTAATTATAACCTATTACTACAATAGTACTCCGCTCCTGGAGTATATTTATGTAAGACACATTATAGGTTATGTTATGTTTTTTTGGAGAAAACTAGGAAACAAATTTGCTTCGTTAAGGCACCCTGTTCATAAGATAATTAAATGAAACCTCTTTACTCAAAAGTCATAATTCTAGAACCGCCGGCCGGTTTGTTGAAGCCTTTAATAACCTATCTACAGTATTGCCGCCGAATCATAATAACATTTTAAGTAAAACTACTGACATTTCATTTTACTTAAAATGTTATTATGATTCGGCGGCAATACTGTAGATAGGTTATTAAAGGCTTCAACAAACCGGCCGGCGGTTCTAGAATTATGACTTTTGAGTAAAGAGGTTTCATTTAATTATCTTATGAACAGGGTGCCTTAACGAAGCAAATTTGTTTCCTAGTTTTCTCCAAAAAAACATAACATAACCTATAATGTGTCTTACATAAATATACTCCAGGAGCGGAGTACTATTGTAGTAATAGGTTATAATTAATGGCAATTTATTATTTTATAGGGTTTTGTATTATAATATACAGTATTCTAAAGACTTTTTGATTTATAAGTGACACAAATACGTAAGAAATTATATTAATTTATATTATTCGTAGAAGTGCTACGCCATAATCAGCCGTGACCTTACTCATTGAAATCAATGTATAATGTGCCATTTGCTATGATTATAACCGATGATGGTACCTAAAGCTGATTGTTATTTCATTGCTTAAGAAAATGTGGTAATAAACCCTAATTTTTGTCTAATTTTTGTATTACTGACGACAAATCCTTAAATAAACTGCGTTTTCCAAGTAACTTTTAAATCCTTTTTTACTTCTTTCTGTTTCACACATTGGCATGAAACTTGATAAGCGTGTTTTCATTTCTTAATAATAAAGTAATGATATGCTGTTACAAAGTTTTGTTGTATTTTAATAACATTATTTAAAAAAAACTATATTTTACTGTTGTGAATGAAATTCGTAGCACGAAAATTCAATCAAAATATTAGTTAAATTACAGTATACTAGTCCCTTTTACTGCACTTTAATCTGTAAAATTCCGCCTATCTCTATAAAGCACGCAAAATCGTCAATAGTTGACGTTGCATGACAGACAGTGTTAAACAAACACCTTGACGGGATATAAGCGATATAACGTAGGGGATGATAAATCTTTTTTGTTCGGTAAATGAAAACAAAAAAAACATGTTTTTTTATTTCTAGTGAAAGTTAACTGTTTTGATGTTAATTAACGTCCTTTATATCCGTGACTAATTCAATAACACCTTATATATTTTATGTAGCAATTCATTAAAGAAATTATTAAAATTTACTTTTATATTTTATGTTTAGCTTTGAATTTAAACTAACATAAAGAAATTTGTTAAATGCAATTTCTAAATGCATCTGGAATTACCCTATAAGAAACGTAATCCAAAAAGTATGTAGCAATCTTATCGAATCCCAAAATAGGTAAATACAAATTTCCAAATACTCGATTATTGACCGGTATTGGCGGCATTCGTATAAATCATATGAATCTACTTCATACGTTACGGCGAGATACCGCAATCAAGAACAAATGTAAAAATATTATGACATGACGATGATACTTTGTTAGCATAATTAAATGTGTACAAACGAAAGAGAAGGTTATTTGTTTATCTTTTAAGAACCTAATAATTAAATACATGTCGGTAATACCTTTATATAAGTTTTTATACGGTTATCGACCGACGACACCTTGGTTGTTATAAATTGTAAACAAACAGGTCAAGAATTATTATCCTACCTTAACACGTTCCATGTGCAGCTTAAAATCAGAAATTCACCTCTCACGTGTAGATTCTCGCAATAAACCTACAAGCATAGTCTGGCAACAATATTCAAAGCCGGCCATTACCTAATACGAGTATTATCAATTTGACATTTTTCATAGCTGATACGTGCAGGGAAGTTGACGTTGCTTAGCTCGAACGTGCAAATTCCAAATTATCCTTATATTTAAATAGGATCGTGCATCATATGTGCCGCATTCACGTATCATCAATACCTTCAAATGCTTCACATGTGATGCATACACAGGGAACGTGTTAAACAGATGTTTTAACGGTATCACTATAAGCCCTCTTCTAGGAACATCCGAGATGGAACTAACTCGTGTTTGCCACTTAAAATAAAGGTCTAAATGCAGTTAAACTAGTCAAATAACAAAAAAAGACTGCCTAAATTGCAGCCCCTTGACGTGATACTGTCCTTTAGCTAGTATTATTGCTATTGTAAGTAATACATCATACAGCATAATGTGTACTTAATGAACTTGTTACTGCAGTTTAGATGGCAAAACGATACTTATTTGAACAGTAGCGTACCATATTAAATATCGTTATTTTATTCCTACTGCGTCTTAACTAGTAATTCTGCTCATTAATCTATAAAACTGGAAACGCAGTACAACACTTTGAGCATAAAAATTGTATACTGTGTTTTAATCTGTTTCTTTATAAACGAGATACTATGAGTTTACATGCTAAAAATCATAAAAATCTACTAATGTACTGTGTTTTAGTCAGTATCAGCCCAAAAACCGTAGCCGTAGACTATTTTACTGCAATTTATATTGCATTGTGCAGGAAAAACTAGTCACTTACTGCTTTTGGGGTTTCGAGTTTCCAGGTTCCAGTTTTCCAAATTAAAAACTGATCAATTGGGATTATGCGTTTTGATTTGCTGATTACAGATCACCAATAAACCAAAAATCGGAAAATTGGCAGTTACTGTGGTTTAGGAATTGCACGGTAGATCAGGCTAGAAGGAAGTGTACTTATTGTCTGTATTCTAGTACTTGTCCTCAAGCAAAATAAGAGTTTTATACAGTGTGTTTCCATGACCCGGGCTTTTACGAAAATGGGCAATAATACGCATTACTAGCAATCGTTTTCAAGTATTAACATTTGAAAAATAATTAAATTGACCGTACAATTAATTTTATTTACTCCGAACGATCAATATATCACGTGTAGTTGTCAAACGTTGTGAGTGACGGCGATCTGTCATTGTGAAGTGCAAAATAACGATCCATTTTGAAGTATACATTGCTTCTCAATTAACTTTTCTTAGAAAGTTAATTACTTTTAAAATTAGCATTTTGAATCGAATAATGTTCACGGCTTGGCTAGAAATCTGCATCGCATTCCTCGGTTTCGATAAAAGACAGTATCGTAGACACACACTGTAGAAGATGTTGCGTAAAGACCAAGCTACACCAGATGTGTGTGCAGCACATGCGCGGGCGCGCCTGCGTGGCGTGCGTGTTGTAGCTTATTTACAAACGTCATATTAGATGGCACACCGCTTGCGTAGTGTGCACGTGCGCTTGACCAGCATTGATCGTTCGAAGGAAATTAAATTAATTGTACACTTAATTTTAATATTATTAGTATAATCTGATAAGTATATACCTATTTTCGAAAAAGCCTGGGTTATGGTAACACACAGTATTAAAACCATGAATAATTTAAGCATCAGTGAAATACACTACCTAAATCCTCACTTTTTACTGAGCAAAAGTAATAGGCAAAAGCGAATAACGAACCAATGTAAAGTTGGTAGAAACGATTTCGCTCTTTGTCTGCGTACAAAAAACTAAAATGAGGGAATAAAGCGCGAAATCAAGGTGTAAGAAGTATGCAGATCAAGTCTAGTTTGTGTAAAGGGGTGAATCAACTTTTTTCTATCTGTTATTGCCATGGTTACCGTCACCTGCCAAAATCATGCCACTTACGAGTAAAACTATGCAACGATGCATGTTTCTGGTTAATAAGCCCTTTCCTTAATGGGCAACCTACAAACATGGACTTCATGTATGTCTGCATAATTTAAGTAGCAAAATTTTGCTTAAAACCACCGTGGCTTAGGTGACCGCAACTATGGCAATAACAGACAGAAAAAAGTTGAATCACCCAAAGAAAAATGCGGGCTAGCGGGCTTTATATGAAATAGATACTTATATTACGTCGGTTTAATTATTAAGTAAGACTTTAATATTTTTGATGTTTGGTATCTAGGTTATTTTTTCATAGGTAAAGTATTTCTGTGAATTATATGTATTTGTATTGTGTGTTTAAGGAAAACCCGCATGAATTTCTACATAGGTGATCTATTTTGATGCAATATTGGCGACCCGCACATATGTGACATTTTTTAATCCATTGAGATTTTAATATTTATTGCGTTTTCTAACGTGTATCTAACTTCTAAAACTATATAAAAAATGAAATCCATTGAAACAACTTTATATATTATTTTATCAATGTCGTATTTATTCTTATTGGAGGCACCTATAGGATCATCGTATGCAAGGATCGTTTTGTCTATTTTATAGATATTTGTAATATTTACAATGCATTTGAGTTACATATATACCTAAATAATCACTTATATACGAAGATCAAGTTATTATTATTTTATGTACCTACCTATACACATTTAGTCTACGAACAAATAAAACCTGGAAGCCGTACTCCATACTAAATTGTCTTTCAAAAACGGTCCTAAATTTTAGTTGACAAGTGTCACCCCTTCTTCAATGCATCACGGCAATGAATTTCTATATCAACGTATAATAACTTAAACCGCCATTTAATAATTTTTCCCGATCAAATCATTTATTAACAAAAATATAGTAACATAAAGGGTAATTTAAGAAAAATAAATAAATAAATAGTTATCACGCAAGCACTGATGGAGATATTAGGTCAGGTAGAGGAAAGATTGGGTAGGGCTGCGCCGTCGCTTAGGCCAAAGAAGTTTTTGATGGAGTTAAATTTGTGGCGCGTACCCCGAATACACATGCTTGCAGCACGGAGTATGGAAATTATAATTTTCGATCTAAGCCAGCCCATTACTACGCTGAGGGATCTGTCCCAACGATCAGCGATTGCTTCGCCGAGATGTTTCACGAAAGCGGACATCTGAGGTGCGAATATCCCATCCACGGATGTTACAAGGGGAGTAAATGTCGCATGCCGTTTTTCACAAGAGTTCAAATATTTTCGTTTCTTTTCCTCTTCGGCGGATTTAAGTACGGCTGCTACCGGACGTGAGATGTAAGAGGGAGCGTCAGTGTCTACGACACGGATATCAAATAACGCCGCCCTCTGTGCATCCCAAACGCCACGGCAGCAAAGGTCTCCCCGAAGTCCGCAGTCAACTTCCGTGATGAGGGGTTCTTTGACTACATTCCCCCAGGCGTGCTGACATAGCTCACAAAATAAGTCCCGGATTTCGTTGTGACGGCGTGTAATTAATCCGCCAGTTTTACAGCAGAGAGCGTGGTCCACGTCAAAAACATCATTGCCGCAGCCGTCACATGATTTAGGCATGGAGATAGGTGTTCTGTGGTATCTTAGTGCCAATGCATCTCTGAATTCCATTGGGGATAGGTCAAAGTGGTCTTTTCTTGTAGGGATAACCGAGAGCCAAGTAGACGATTTAGTTTTAGTTTTCGTGAAAATTGAACGTTCGACTGCTCGTTTTTTGTTAGGAGAAAGTTTGTTTAAAATAGAGTCCAAAGTTACATCATCTTGAGAATTTTTAATTTTCCGGCATTCCTTTCTTGAATGTCCGAGGGACATGTGATGTTGAGTGAGGTCCAGTTCATTATTTTCAATTAAGGCGGATGAGAGGATTGAACAGCCATTTTTTGAGGTTTCATAATTTAAGTTTGTCATTTTAGAAAGTGCGGGGATGGCTAGACCGCCTTTGTGTACAGGTAAAGAAAATAAGTCCGCTTCTAGTGAAGTTATCTCACCACCTAGTAGGTTTGGTAGAAAACTGGTGCGTAAAATATTTGTTAAACCATCAAAGGATAGATTAGCATTTTCTAATACTCTTAGTAGAAAAGTCCATTTGAATTGGGCGGCTTTAGTGAGAACGGTATAGGCAGCTTGTGGCGAGTCTTTGCAAATCTCAGAGAGCTTTTCTATTATGGAAGTCCAGTTTTCGATTTTATTGTTGACAAAGTTTTCTTTACCTTCGCCAATGTAGCTGCCGAGGAAGCGTGTGCCGGTTGTTATGGTAATGTTAACTCCTTTGAATATCTGCTGCGCGGATTGTTTGTCATTCTCATTTACGATTAGGTAAGACTTTCTGTCTTGAGGGAAGTAGCCGTATGCGGGGCCTAATTGGCAAATTTTATCCCACCATTGTCTTAAATTTTTAAAGGTTCCTTGAGCAGAGGAGTCATCCGCATACCAACACTGGACAATTGATGGTTGTGATTTAAGTTGGTTTATTATGGGGAGTGTTGCGAGGGCATACAAGGGCATGGCAAGTGGGTCACCTTGAGTTACTCCTTCTTCGCTGAACAGTTTCATATTTGAGTCGCGGATTATAAGTTCTGCATGTCCATTGTAAGTATTGTATAAGAAACGGGCGCAGTGGGGCCAGTGTATTCTAGCTTGCCAAAGAGCGAGTTGTCGGTTTACGGAATTAAAGGCGTTGTTAGCATCAACAAGCAGCATACCCCATTGAGAGCCGGGCAGACATTCTTTTTCAAAAAGGTTATTCATAGCATGTATGGCTCCTTCAATACCACAACTTAATCCACTACAAAGTTGTGATTGTGCACAAGCTTCAGTAACTTCAGAGCCGGAGGCCAAGATCATACATTTTGAGAGGATCCTGCGTAGGCATTCGCCAATGCCAATTGGTCTAACCCCGGGGGATTTGTCTAGGGCCACAAGTCGGCTTGCCATTAAAGCTTGTATTTGGTTCCATGGCACAAAACTGTTGTTTAGTTTCATAGTTAATTGAGCTATCGAAGTCCTCAAATGCTGGCTTGCCTCACCGAATCGTAATAGGTAGTCTTTCCAATTTTCGGCTGCGCTGCCGGTCGGGCCGCCTCCACCATGTAATTTTCTGGCGACTAACTCTACATGTTCGCATGTAATGTCTACTTCCAAAAGTGGGGGCAAATCCGAGGGGCCATTTGGAGTTGTAAAAAGGTTGGGGTCGGGGTTGACTGCGTGGGGATGTTTTTCAAGCAAGGCGTCCATGACAGTTTTACCAGATTCGTCAATTTCGTCTTCAGGTTTGAGAATTTTGTTGTTATCTTTCGTCAGAAGCCAGTTGAGGGCTTCGCGAGTTTTGCCCCTAAGAACAAGACGCGTGAAGATCTTCGTAGCGTCGTCATCTTTATTGACATTTTTCCGATTATGGAAATTCCGAAGTGAATAGTCGGCTTTGGTGGCTTCGGTTATAAGTATATCAAATTCTTCGTCATCCCATAATCGTTGGCGTCGTTCTATCAGCCTGGTGATATCTTTTGCTTTTTTGATATTTCTGTCACGTTGTAACATGACAGCAACAAAGATGAGGAGGCGTTCTGAGGGATAGTCTGATTTTGTAAGTAACTGTATTTCATCGGCAAGTTTATGAATGAATCTTCTACTTACAATATTTAAGGGGAGGTCATAATGTTTGCCGTGCAGGCTACACACTTTGTTCCAGCGTTTGTGCCATATGTCTGTCCTTAATCCTTTTCCGTTAAGATATGGAGCCCCAAATGCATCTTCTAGTATCGATTTTTGTATGTCCTGGACTGTTGTTGAAGAAGATGGTGGATCGACGAAGTGGGCGGATCGGATATGTCGTAGTAATCCCCTTTTCTTAAGTATTCTAGGGCAATGGGGACAATGCACAGAATCGTCGGGAGGGGGGTCACTTTGAGAGTCCATGCTGTTCAATTTGGGCTGCGTACCAACGTGATTTTGTTTTATATAATAAATTATAACTTCACTGTTAATTTGGACAATATAAAAGAAAGAAATGTGTAAAAATAAATAATAAATGTTGTTTACAAAATTTGACAACGAAAAAATTTGACTTGACACCTGACAGCTTTATACATATACAATTTATACAATACTTTAATAATATACTTTAATAATAGTTGTGATTGGTCCATTAAAGTTTCGATTGGCTATATTCTATAAGCATTTGTCAAAGATGCTGCGCCAAAATATGCGCGGTGTTAAGAAAAGTGCTATGTCCTGCCCATCTTGGCACAATTGAACAATTGGTTTCGGGGCATTTTTGAGCTGGCGTTAGACGTCCATGTCATATATGGTCGCAGCATTTAGTTGTATTTTATTTTTCTTATTGTCCATAACATAAAAACAGTTGAATTAAAGACAAGAGAATGAATTGAATGGGAAAGATAGAAAAGGGTTGTAAAGAAAAGACGCAGTAGAGTTGGTAAAATTTTAAATAATTTATTCGTCGAAATTCAAATTGTTTTATTAAAATAAATATTTTAATATCTCTTAAGTAGTAACAGTACTATGTATACTAATTTAAATATTATATGTCATTTACCAAAGAATCAACAAAGTAGAAATAATAATGTAGGCACCAGCCGCCAAAGCTGAGAACGTGGGTACAAATCTCACCGGCGTTAAAAGAACTCGATATTTTTTCTTTAGTATATGACATCTAATATTTAAATTAATTAATAAGCTGTTTTTATGTGAGGCACGACCAGCCTTTCCAAGACCCACATATCTACATATTATTAATCCCATCATTTTATTATGTATGGCTTAGTACCTACAACACAAGTCTTAATTGAGCTTAGTGTGGGACTAGATTGATTTGTGTAAGATAGTCCCATGAATTTTCCTAAGATATTTTCTTTTTTAAACGTTACGAAATAATTTACTAATGCACTAATAAAAACGAAACATATTTGTACAAGACATGAAAGCTTAAAGTATAAGTGGCCCTGCCGTCTTTAAAAGTTTAATATGAAGCATTTTAGTTTAACGAGTTCTGAACTAACTGGATTCCAAAGTTTTCCTTCCCTTTGGCTCACATATATAACCGCTAATTTAATGTCTCTGCACATCCACCCTGTATTATACAGTGTGCTACCCGCATACAGACATTTATGAAAATTGGTAATAGTCAGCGTGGTGAAGGCAGTTACTAAACATTTGTCACCGGCTCAAATCTTCCCATGGGTTTCGTAAGAGTCGACTAAGGAATTCAAGTGTCACTAACCATTTATTTGTAATAGATTAATGATGGGAAGCAGCATCATCATAGTAGACACAGTATTGTAATCGCCAACCCGCTTATTGAGCGTGGCGATTGTTCGCATTTACCTTTTAATACGGCAACGTATAAACGCATGATAAATAAGAGAGGCGAAATTCGATAATAAATTATAATGACTAAAATGTATGAGTGATAGATACATTTTAGTTATATATTATTACGAATACTAGACAGTTCTGATTAGTTATTAAGTACGCTACAGCATGACTAATAATCGTTTTTTATAGTTTACCAATGGGTATTTAAATTAACTGTACAATCAATTGCATTTCCTTGTAACGAGCAATTTAATTTGCGCATTGTCTAGTTGTCTAACGCTGCCTGTCACTGTCAAGAGATAATTAACTATGATATTTTACATAAATTACATCCCACTTGACTTTCATTAGAAGGATAATTAACTGAATAGGATTATAAAGCTACGTAAGTTTTCAGAGTTTGGTTTAGGATCTGTTCCCATTGCTCGGTTTCAATAAAAGCCCCCATGACAGTAGCACTCGATATACATGTACCGTTAGCATCAAAAGTATCTACACATATATGGAGAGTTCAAAAGCGCTAATAGCCTATACAATACTTTTGGTTTTGTACTTAGATACGTTTGATACTAATCGTATGTACATAATTTTTTTACCACCCGAACTCTTCCCGCGGGTGTCGTAAGGGACATAAGTGTCACTAACGATTCAGTTATTGAAGACATCATAGTGCGCTTGCCCAACATAGCGATTGTCATAACTATTCACTATCATTAGCATCACTTTTTAGGTAGGTACTTTTTGTTTATAGTCCGTGGGCTAGTCGGTCGGAAATTAGAAAACGGTATAATTTGGGGGTACCAAGTGTCCTTTTTACAGTAGTTAGACATATTCATAAGGATGTTAAAAAAGTATGATAGACATCTCAAAGTGGTAGCTAATAGGCATACGGGCTATTTCAAGATTTCCGTTGTATGACAGGTATGGTTAAAATTAGGAGGTACAAATTTTCCTTTTCACGGGTGTTAGGTAAGCTTATAAAAACGTCAAAAATGCAAGATGGCCATTTATAAGTGCTACCTAACAAAAATGGGGGCCAATCAAAGATGGTGGATCTCAAGTTTTACAAAATCAAGTATATCTCGAGAACTATTAAATATATCTAATTACTCTCTTGAACGAAATTAAAGGCATATCTGTAAGCTTCATATTTTGCATATACACCAAATTGCTAAAACCAACCAATAATTAATTATGACCAAATTTATGAAAATTTCGTGATTTAGATTTTTTTTGTGTCGTGTTTTTATATAGTAGTCATGACGCTAGAAAAATTAAATATTTTTTTAAAGATAGTGTATTTAATAAGCTTTAATTTGATGTATATAACTTGTTGGCGGTATTAAAAACAAAACATATAAAAAATATTTAAATGAATTGTAGTCATAATCCACCGTATACTTAATGATTTAAGAGGCGATGGAAGTGCCACTCGTAAATAATAGTGCTTATTTCAAATAACCAAGATTGAAAAATATAAAATAATTTAAGTTTTTTATATTTTTCAATCTTGGTTATTATGACTACAATTCATTTAAATATTTTTTATGGGTCTTTTTTTTAATACCGCCAATAAGTTATATACATCAAATTAAAGCTTATTAAATACACTATCTTTAAAAAAATATTTAATTTTTCTAGCGTCATGACTACTGTGTAAAAACACGACACAAAAAAAAACAAAATCACGAAATTTTCATAAATTTGGTCATAATTAATTATTGGTTGGTTTTAGCAATATGGTGCATATGCAAAATATGAAGCTTACAGATATGCCTTTAATTTTGTTCAAGAGAGTAATTAGATATATTTAATAGTTCTCGAGATATACTTGATTTTGTAAAACTTGAGATCCACCATCTTTGATTGGCCCCCATTTTTGTTAGATAGCACGTATAAATGGTAATCTTGCATTTTTGACGTTTTCATAAGCTTACCTAACACCCGTGAAAAGGAAAATTTGTACCTCCTAATTTTAATCATACCTGTCATACAACGGAAATCTTGAAATAGCCCGTATGCCTATTAGCTACCACTTTGAGATGTCTATCATATTTTTTGAACATCCTTATGAATATGTCTAACTACTGTAAAAAGGACACTTGGTACCCCCAAATTATACCGTTTTCTAATTTCAGGCCGACTAGCCCACGGACTATTATAACTACAAAAAATGTAGGTTCTAAGAAACCGAATATAAACTAGCTAATATGCTATGTCTTATTTAGCAGTTCTCAAAACGTTTGTATATAATTATGTTTCATTATAAGTTTGTATCTATCTATTGTATGCGGCGCCCCCGTGAGGCACAAATTATGCGACACCTTGACATCTGACGTTGTCATCGATTCTATAATAAAATCAACTAGTTCATCAAGTATATTAATTAAACGTGTATATGAATAGTTTAACAGTGTAATTGATAAGTGCGTGCAGTTATTAAAGTTTCTGCTAGTGCAAGCTCAGTGCGTATGTATATGCAACCGTACCGTAAGTACTTAACTCCGCGTGTGGTTTTCTTCTCAATCTGAAATTTTCACTATCAGAGTAGACGATCTAAGCATCTAAAGACTTGCTTAACTATATTTTAACGTTAAGGGCACCTGTGCGCGTGTGTTTTTACTGTTTTTTTTTTATATTACTACATTTACTATTTGTTTTTAGTTAGAGCTTAGTTTTAAGATATATAATAATGTCCCTATCAGCAAACAATGTCGCCCCCGCGACTACGTCGTTGGATACATCTCTACCCTGCCCACACTGCCCTCAGCCCCATTATTTTAAAGGCTCCAAAGGCTTGAACATTCACATAGCCAAAAAACACAAACAACGCATCACTTGTTCGGCTCCCGTGATATCTGCCCCCTCCTCAACAGTCACGAGTGTCACGACACCCATTGCGCAACCCACACCCACATGTTCGGACCTTCCATTTTGGCAAACCATTAGTGACCTGAAAGATAACCTCCCAATTCTTAAACGAATCCCCAGAGGCGCTCGCGTCACAGTTTCCCAAAGTTTAGCGGACACTATTAAAACCGTTCTCACTGAAAATACTAAAATTGCGTGGGAACAACTGTTGACTTTTTCTTTCAGAATTTTACACGTTGTTAACGATAGCCAGTCCCGAAAATCCCTAACTACCAAAATTAAAGAAAACTGCACTGATAAGTCCACGTCCCTCTCTTTTACTGTTCGACAACACACAAATAATACTAAAAACATTTTTAAAACAGTTGAAAATAAAGTAGCTGATGGCGACATTAGGGGAGCCGCTCGTATACTGTTTTCCAACGACGTAGTGGCGCCTGACGGTCCTGATACTCTTTCGGCCCTAAAACATAAACATCCACCTCCAGCAGCTAACCTCGTCCTCCCTGATCCTCCGCAAACCAACAACACGTCGCTCAAGGCTACAACAGAAGACGTTCTGACTGCTATCATGTCCTTCCCTAATGGCTCCACGGGAGGCCTTGATCGACTGACGCCACAACATCTTAAGGACCTTTTGAGCAGCGACTGCCACGGCACGCGTGATGAGCTCCTTAAAAACTTAACAGCTTTAGTGAATTTAATGTTGGCCGGCGAGGTACCCACGGACGTGATCGACATTTTGTATGGTGCAAACTTATGTGCCCTACAAAAAAAAGGCGGCGGCATACGACCAATCGCTGTTGGAACTACTTTCCGGCGTCTGACGGCTAAGATTGCATGCCGTGCAATTTTGGGAAAACTAGGAAAACAGTTTAGCCCCATACAATTGGGGTTTGGTTCCAAAAGCGGTTGCGAAGCCGCCGTCCACGCCGTGCGCACCTACGTGGAGCGTCGGGCAGGTGAGGTGCTGCTGAAGGTGGACATTTCAAACGCCTTCAATTCCGTGGACCGTGCCACCCTGCTGACACAGATAAAAGAAAAAATCCCTGAAACCTACAATTTTTTATGGCAATGCTACAGTTCCCCTACCAAGCTTTTATACAAATCCAACCTTTTGGCCTCCTCTGTTGGCTGTCAGCAGGGTGATCCCTTAGGGCCAGCCATTTTTAGCCTTGCCATCCACCCTGTCATTACAAGTCTAAATTCCAAATTAAATCTGTGGTATTTAGATGACGGCACACTAGGAGGTGAAGTAGATACTGTTTTGGACGACCTACAAAAATTGACATCTGCATTTAAATCTATTGGCCTGACCTTAAATTTTTCAAAATGCGAACTTTTTTTGTTAAATACCTCAACCGACAGCAAATGTATAGAGGAAAGTTTTGCAAAAGTAGCCCCCGGAATCAAAATTGTTAGTGAAAATCAGCTTCACCTCCTAGGCTGTCCCATTTTAGATCAATCGTTTGATGATTACGTTGGTGACAAAATTCAAAATTTTAATTCTGTTTCGGAACGCCTACTAAAAATTAACATGCATACCGCTTACACTATAATTCGATATTGTCTTTTCGTACCTAAATTTACATACGTTCTTCGCAGCAGTCATCTTTGGAAGCATCCAAATCTGCTTTTGAAGCTTGACGTTTTAATACAAGAAACTTTGGCCTCAGTTTTCAATTTACCATTCGATGAGAAATCATGGACCCAGGCCACTCTACCTATCCGGCACGGGGGCCTGGGTATCCGCAAAATTTCCAGCATATCTCTTCCTGCCTTTCTGTCCTCAGTGCACTGCGCTCAGACTCTAATCGCAAATATTTTGACTCCTTCTCTCGGGGTTATGGAGGCTGCGCATTGCACTGAGGCCAAGAATGTTTGGCTACTGACCTGCGCTAACACTGACCCGCCTGCCAATCCTTGTTCACAGAGGCAATGGGACGAGCCGCTCTGTCGACTAGTGCGGAATAATCTTGTCAATACGTCAACTTGTCCGACAGATCGAGCTCGTCTTCTTGCGACTGCGGAATGGGAGGCGGGTCTATGGCTAAAAGCTCTTCCCTCGTCATCCATAGGTACGCTGTTGGATAATTGCACCTTCCGTCTGGCGACTAGTTTGCGCATAGGGGCAGCAACAAACGTCCCACATCGCTGCCAATGCGGAGCCATGGTCGACCGCCTGGGTCACCACGGACTCTCCTGCGGCCGGAGCGCCGGGCGCATACCTCGGCACGCCAGCATTAATGACATTATCCGACGGGCCCTTGTCAGCGTGAAAGTTCCCGCCATCCTGGAGCCCGTTGGGCTGGCGAGGGACGATGGCAAGAGGCCCGACGGCATGACACTGGTGCCTTGGAAGATGGGACGCCCCTTGGTATGGGACGCTACATGTGTAGACACCCTCGCGCCGTCCCACCTTCCAGGCACTAGCAATAGTGCTGGCCGTGCTGCATCCACAGCGGAGGACCTCAAACGCCGCAAATATGCAACCCTTGGCAGTGGCTATATGTTTGAGGCGTTTGGGGTCGAAACGCTGGGGCCTTGGGGACCCAATGCGCGTCGTCTTTATAGAAGCATAGCCGCACGACTAATCGATGCCACTGGTGACCAGAGGGCTGGTCAATATTTCGCTCAGCGAATAAGCATTGCCATACAACGTGGCAATGCGGCCAGCCTTCTGGGCACACTGCCCATTGGCAGCGATTTGGGCGAGATTTTTTATTTGTAGGTTCTTTTATTTTATATGTATTTTTTTATATTATTGATTATGTTATATAAGTAGTATTAAATTAACTGTGTTATTAATAATAAATAAATCTATTGTATATGTATGTATATCGTAGCATGGTATAGTCCATTTCAAATACGAGGGCCCGATGCCGCTCGAAACGTTTGTCGTTTAATTAGTCCACTACAAATTGGCACGTGTTGTACACCGATGTATGCAAAAAATATGACGCCACAAAAGGGTCTGGCCAAGTATCTTTTGTTATCACTGATCCTATTGTTGGCGCCTAATGACTTTGTCAAGTGGAATCGGGCCTTCGTATTTGAAATGGAATTTTTCCTCCTGATGCGTCCATACATAGACTGATGATGATGACTGTATATTGTAGAACAAAGTTTGTATTGAAATAGAAATTAATTAATTCGTGGCACACAGTAAATAGGACAAAGCAGATACGACAGTATACCAAAAAGGTGCCACAAAATGGTTTCGTCTCAGCAAGTTGCGCATTTTTATTTATGTAGGTACCTATTTGCATATTTAGGTTTTAAGTATTCCTTGTTCCTGTTAATAAGTTTGACGAAAACTTTTGCTTTTTTAGACCGACAATGAGAAAAGAGAATAAATGAATAATTATTTAAAGACACCCTGATTTAATACAAACACAAAGACATAGAATTGGAATCTGAGTATCGACTATAAGAATTCATATAAATAAAGAATAGTATATGCTACGACCGAGTGGCCGAGCGGTGCAGGCATCAGCCGCGAAAGCTGAGCACATGGGTTCGATTCCCATCTCGGACGTTGGTGATCTAGGTCGTTTTTTCTTTGCTATATGACATCCAATATTTATAATTTAAAGAATAGTGATAAATACGAGTATCTTGTTTGTCGTATGCCCGATGTGGGCACATGTGGGCTAAAACAACGACCACTTGGACACCACACAATATAACTCGGGACCGCGGCAAATCTCGACGGCGATGGTGAGACGAACTCAATGCCTTCGATAGAAACTGGTGGGAGACAGGTCAAAATCGGGATGCGTGGAAAGAAAAGGGAGGCCTTTGCCCAGCAGTGGAACAATCTAGACTCGTATAAATAAATTTAAAATAAATTGGGAAAATCTTGCACAAATCAACCCAGTCCCACGGTAAGCTCAATTAAGGCTTGTGTTGCAGATACTAAGCGACGATATCGGCTACGATGACTTCGGAGAAGTAATCAGTTTTGAAAGAAAGAAAGAAAAAATGTTTATTTGTGACATCACTTTACAGACAAACACATACACATTTAAAAGGAAAAGAAACAAAAACAAATTCGCAAAGTTTGTCACAAATTTTTTTTCCCCTCACTAGCTCGTAAAGTGCTCGTTTATCCTTTAATACAAACGTGTAAAAACGCATATTATTCACTTGTGTGGCAAAGTCAGCATCTAGCGGGCCAGCAAGGCGGTGGCAACTAACAGGTTACTGATTGTCTCCTGTTCGTTGCCGCCGCGATTTGGGTTCTACTTTTCACTTACGATCAGGTGGAGTGGAGCCACTTTGTTGTGCCAACGTTATTTTTATTGGGTCGGCAACGCGCATGTGACACCCTGAGGTTGCAGGCGCCCATAGGCTACGGTGACTGCTTTCCATCAGGCGGGCCGTATGCTTGTTTGCCACCGACGTGGTATAAAAAAAAAAGTAATGACCTTGGTTTTGGAATAACAAAACGTAAAATGCTCATGGAAATTGTTCCATATTAATGATAATTAAATAATTTGTTTGAGAATTTAGTGTAAAATACAAACCTTTATATAACCTCCTAAGGCCCAAATTTTTGGAGGGTACTTCCGAGGAATACCCAATGTCCTAATATTAGAACTAATTAATAAAGTCCTGAACGCCCAGACCAAACATTGTTCATATCTGGTAAACCCTAACGAATACAAGTCTTATATTTTGAGGGTGTTATATTATTGATTTAGGCTTGCCAGGAAACTAAAAAAAACACCATAATCTTTTGTTCTATAGTTAGAACATTGGGCTTTTACTTATAATACAAACCACATAAATAACTCTGAAAAACCTTATAAAAAATAAGAGTTTTAACAACTTAATCATCACTTTCATCATCCCAGATAAAATAAAATTGCATGCTTTACAGCAGAAACTTAAATTAAAAAAAAAAAATTTTTCAGTCTAATAAAAAAAATTACCGGTTTGAAATATTTTTTTGTTAACCTAATGAAAGCCCTTTTTTTCAAAAAAAGTACAGAAAAAGGAACAGTCTCTATAAAAAAGGTATAAAATATAAAAGTTCATCATCTTCGTCTTCAAAATCGGACTGCTGGAGTAATTCCAACACTTGACCATCTTTTCGAGTTGAAAAAAAACCTTCAACGGTCTAATACTAGGACAAAATTAAACCAATTTCTAGATAAATATCTATCATTTTCTTTATCACACGGACACGTAAATACATTAGAGTAAAGAGGATAGTAAATAAACATGAAAAGCAATTTATGGTATGACCGCCCAGTGTACTAGTACTAGTACGAATATATTTTCATACAAAAATCTTGTTAAAATATACAAAATTTAATTAAAATAACGGCTTATACGAATAATTTATTTCTTTATCTCGAAAATAAAACCAATATTAGCAAGTAAAATGTAAAGATTACAACGATAATAATAAGTTAAACTAACCTCTTCTCGTTGCATGTGTCATTGGTTCGACGTCATGCGACAGAAAACCGAAAATATCACCCCCCGCTCAGTTCAATCAATGCTGCCACGATGCCAAATATATATACAGACTAACCAGTAACATCAAAATGACATGGCGGGTAATTCAAATCCACCTGGAGGGTGTAAATATTTTGTCCTAGTACTATCACGCTGGGTGTTGGCATCAAGTATCTATTTTGATACCTGGGCTTTCACTGCAAACCGATTTTGTCCTAGTATTAGTACTTCTGACCCCAGGAGGATAATATGATAATTTTAATATAAATCCTAAAATTCCATAAGTAACAATTGTTTTAGTGAATGATGATAAGATGACTAGATGCAATCACAAAACGCAGAAAATGTCAACGTCAACATTGTCAAAGAATATTATAGGTTATAATCTTTATTTACCGACTCGAACACGCATAAAAATAGTAAAGTAAACAACTTTCAGGGTGTTCTGTTATAATTTTGTAAAAATAATGAATGAGAATGATTTAATAATGCATTGGCGTTGGTGTGCAACTACAGGAATGTGTTAAAATCGTGCTGCGTTTACTTTTTCGTGGTAAGTTTACTGCGACAAAATCTTGCATTAAATACATGATGCATTTGGAAAATTATTATCACTAATCCGATGATGATTGTAATGTGAACAAATAATTACCTTTTTTGAGTTTCCTCGCTATAGTGAGGGGAAAAGTTTTGTGTTACACAAGGGTGCAAATGTATTTTACTTCTCGTATGTTAAAACAAGTTTCAATTTCATACTCGCGGGTAAAATACAACTTTGCACCCTTATATAACAAATAACTATTATCACACTGCAAAAAATATTACGGCATACAATGAATAAAGCCAGCTAACATTTATATGACAAATATAAATATATGTATTTTATTTAGCGGTTCTGAAACAGGCCCCTAGTAAATTAAGACTGCAGTTATTTTAGTTAGGTAACTATTTATTATTTTAATGGTCGCCAAAGCGCCGTTTTAAAGAATTAAAAAATAATAGAATACTTTTAGAAAAACGATTAATTAAAACTTTGCCCTGCCAGGGAAATCGTTCTTTCTTTTTTATATAATTAATCTTGTAGCCGCTGGGTCCTTAAATCTAAGTTGTAAAAATGATTAAGAATTTAACTATTGGAACTGTTTCGTAAGTGTTTAGAAAATCATCATCATCATCATCATCATATCAGCCGAAAGACGTCCACTGCTGTACATAGACCTCCCCCAAAGATTGCCACAAAAAAGATTTAGAAAACATTAAAACATTTTTATTTATTTAAATATTAGATGTCTTAAACCAGAGACCTAAAATACCGAAGTTTACCAACGTTGGAGGTGGGGCAAACTTCGGTAATTTTTCTTTGGTATAGGTATGTCATCTAATTTAAATTAATATAGGTACATAGTAGTTTAACTACCTGCTTAAAAAAAATTAGTAAACAATTTTCATTGTTCCACAAAACACATTTCTATTAAAATATTAAGTGAACTAGGTCACTCACGTAATTTAAGTCGAAAATTGATCAACATATTTCGATCCATTACGATAACTCTCATTCTAGAAGGGTAAGCAAAACATGCTTTAACTTGTGCTCCGGACGAAGATCCTCTTAATGGATCGAAACATGTCAAACGACATGAGTGACCCGTTTTATTTCAAACCTTTTAACAGTAATAATTCTTCAATATTCTTAGATTAATATTAATACAAGAATCGACTAAAATGATCATCAAAAGGATGAGTTTGGTTTTGGTATTCATGTATTATAATAGGAATAAGCTTCTCTCGAGTATCTTGTAACAAAACCGTTTGACTTTTATTACGAAAATAATTTTCTTGAAACATTTCCCCGAGTATTCCAAAGATGACATTAATTCAAACATCCCGGATATTTTACTAAAAAACAAACGTAAAAATCAACTTTTAGAATACTTAAATAAATAAGAATGAAAGCGGGAATTTTAAATACAATCGAAAGTACCTTTGATGTAGGTACAGTCTACATAAAAAGTGGTCTACCCCTTTTCGACTTTATTACCTCTAAATAGAGTTTGTATACTGTGAAAGTACTCTTTTAAGGTCTTTCCAATTCAATATTTTACGTTACACCCGTGGGCACTAGCAGTCTGCTTGCGTAACGTCATGCCCGAAACGTTAGGATATAATTAATCGTAAGTTTACGCGATTAAGACCCGTTTGTCTTTAAACAATGAGTGATAAACGTGGAAGTTTAAATCAATATAATAATAATTATATGTCTTTCCAATTTATTCCTAATCATAGTGATGTCACAATGAGCTTCAATATCCATTGCACTGAACTTGAATAGAGACTGAAAGATAAATAGTAGTATGAAATATTACAAAATAATCCAAAATAAACTAATTAATACAATACGGTTCAACAAAATGCTACCAGCCACACTTCAAAGCATTCTGCGTGCAACGGAACGCGATTGCCTCGGAGATTGATTTATTAAACGAAGTTCCAATTAGCGGTAGCTTTGAATCAAACTTCGAACATGTGCTATCATGGTAAATCATGTCGGATGACAAGTTTCGCTCATACCAGAGGCTTTTTATTAAAAAGTTTGAGAATTTGATTTTGCGCAGAACGGAACATCAATCTTTTGTCTCATCGATGCTGCGGTAGCCCTATATTTTAGGTGTTTTTATTTAACTTTGTAAACCATACATTTACTTTGCAAAAAATCGCTCTTCTGAATTGGTAAAGCCATCCTTTTGTTGGTAGATGGAAATTTTATTTTCTGTTATTTAGTTATCACTTCATAACATTTTCAATTTTTTTTTTAATTATTGAATATCTTAACGTTGGGCATATGTAATTGTTAGTTTGGCATTGGCACTGCCATGTCATGTCAGACTGAATTGTATAAATATTTGAGTGCGTATTAATATGTTTTACAGCAAATAAATGATTTTGAGTTTCGCAGTAATCGAACCCCATTTCCATAAATTGTGCAATATCTGAGAATGGATGAAAAACAGCAATTGTAGTGGAAGTAAAGATAGTTCCGTCGTAAATCAAGCCCGCATGGCGGCGACGTATCTACTGTCTATTAGCAAAGCCAGTTAATTATAATACAAGGTGCAGCACTACGAAAAACAAAAAAAATATGTATTAGGAAATATTGTCTTATATTTTATTACAGAAACTGCTAAAGCCGAGAAAGAAGACTGACGACTTGTGGGTGAACCGCGACTATATATTTTATTTATTTTTATTTATTTGGTACATGGTTACATTTGGTTTATTTGGTTGGTGGTATTTGCCGTGTGGTGACGGCAGTAAGAATACATTTGTCACCACCCCAACTCCTCCTGTGGGTGTCGTAAGAGTCGACTAAGGGATTTAAGTGTCACTGGCCACTACAAGATTGATGATGGGCAGCAGCGTCATCATAGTGGACACATTACTGCGATCGCCAATCCGCTTGCCCAGCGTGGCGATTATGGACATTTACCTCCTAATGCGTCTATACGCATAATTAATAGGAGAGGCCTACGTCCAGCAGTGGACTAACATAGGCTGATGATGATGATGATGATGATTTGGTACACCAAACAGACATCGTACAATAAGGATTTAACAAATAGGTATCAAATGGCATATTATGCTAGCACGAGATCTAAAGTAAGTGTACACAACATGACTTACAAATAAGCGCAAAAATAACTAATTTCCATAAGGTTAATAAAACATATACACATGGACATCTATCGCAAGCTCAAAAATGCGCCAAAACATTTGTGCAATTGAGCCCCGTTGTCAGGACATAGCGTTGAGATATTTTTGAACACTGTGGCCGCTCCGATATATCTGACGGCGATTGTACGACTGGGCCCGTTCAGTTGGAATAAAAGACAACGGATTTTATTGTTCAAATACAGCAATGTTTAAAACTTTTGTCCCCTATAAATGATGAATAGAAGAAAACTCCAACACAAAAGTGTAGTGTCCATTGAATATAAAACAAGTAGCTTTTCGTTCTTTTCTCTTAAATTTAAAACTAGCTATTGAAAATCTAGCAAAGGCAAGAGTAATACAAGAGATAGAGTAACAAATTGAACGTATAAAACAACAGATTGTAGAATTAATAATGCTAAGCGCAGAAACACTGGTGTTATACTTAGTCTGTTACCGTCACGTGGGCATTTATGAAAGTGGGCAATGATATGAAGTACTATCCGTAAGTTGATCGTCTTTAAAACTAATCGGCCGACTGACCGAGCCGGAGCGTAGGTACTTTCAATAGTTTCAATGTGCCTATACACAATGAGGGTTTTCTGAAATGACGTTCACTAGGGCGGCAGCACTGAGGCGTCAGGTCCAGAAACTTGCCTAAATTCTCAGAGCGCGTGTTTAAATGTTTTGTATGAGTTAATAAAATTACAGAAAAAAATAAAAATACCTTCTAGTTAGTTTTTCTTTGGAGCTAGGTAATTGTGTTCCTTAGTGGGACCTTACGGCTAAGTGGCGCCAACTAGTGGTACACATTTTCGAGAAAACCCTCATTACACATACAGGTTTATTTAAAACATGTATAACTTTACATTTATGTATGGAAAGGCAGCGTCCCCGTTTGTAAAGAGCCGATCGGTTTGAGATGCAGTGGGAATTGAAGAAATTCTAAACTACTCTTCTAACTAACTCTAGTTTTTGTAAATAAACAATACATTATTTAAAAACTAGGGCTAATGCTAATGTAACTATAATACAACAAGGAAAATATGTTTGCATACCTTTTTGACCTTTATTAACATAGTGACAAGCGCGATAAAGGTACGTGAATCGATTTCCTGGTTTTGGTTAACCCTTTGTATGACTGAGCAATAATCAGTGACGTGGAAACTATTAGAAAAAAACATCGCGACACACGAGAGCTTAAAAAACTACAGCACATAGGTACTTAGGTTTCAATAAAAGCCCGAATGCCGATACCACACGATATAAACCGTTACTCTGTTTTATATTACTTGTGGCAGTTAGAAAACCGAGAACGTCTAAAATGTATCCAAGTTGGATTTGGCTCGGAGTCAAAACAAGCAACTATCGTGTCCCGAATATTGCTTACCAACTTTCGGGCAAGCCTGAAGTTTTTGGGCCTGTACACGGAAAGAATCAAGAATTATTGGCATCTCTCACAGCATTTTTTATAACCAAGGGTAAAATGGTTTTTAAACATTATACAGGGTAATTTTTTTATCGACCGGTCAAATTTTAGGGGGCTAATTCTGAGGTCATATTGATCAACTTTTATTATAGGACCGACACCCAATTAGAGAAAAAAGACTGATACATTCCATACATTTCCGCCTACTATGTATGGAACTACCATTTCCGCTGTACTTTTTATGCAACATCAGATTTTTTTTCTCGTATCGGGTGTCGGTCCCATACCTAGTAAATGTGATCAATGTGACCAGAATGTTTAAATGGTGAATAAAAAAACATCCTGTATTTATTTTATTTTATTTATAAACACATGTTCGAGGTTACCAATACACATGTGTATTGTGAGTAGGTAGGTATTATTACAATAAAGTTTCTTATTTGTACTATTTTTCGGGTTTTTTTTCATTTTTCTGCAATTCTATAACGAGTTAAACGACCTCTGATTAAATAATACTGTAACCGCAAATAAAAAGGAAATGCGATAATTTTCAGGCCGCTCCGGTTGTCGAGATGTCATCTCAATTTATACCGGTTTTTCTCCATCTTTCGCTTTTTTGCGTTTCCGAGGAAAATTAATCGTCGCCTTTTAGTTTTTAACAACCTCCGTAGGCTAGTTGGTAGTGACTAGTGACCCTGCCTATGAAGCTGGAGATTCCTGGTTCGAATCTCGGCGAGGGCATTAACTATTTGTGTATTTATTTATCACAAATATTTGTTCCTTGGCCATGGCTGTCTATGTATAAAATCATCTGTATGTATCTATCTATTAAATATATCATCGCTTGGTGACCCACATCAAGCCTTAATTGAGCTTACCATGGGACTAGGTCTATTTATGTCATATGTCCCAAGATAATTATTTATTATTATTCTGACCTCCATGTTATATATTATCATCACTTTTTTTATTTAAAATTGGCTTACTCATGGCCACAGACTAGCCCAGGGCAGAGACGTGGCCTACGATGGAGTGTGTTCGCCCATAAGGTGCCTGTCCACCCTTGACTTGAAGGTTGACGGGTTATATGATCTCGAAAATATAGACGCCGGCAGAGAATCCCACTCCTTGGCAGTACGCATAAGAAAAGAAGACGCGAAGCGCTTCGTGCGAATAAATGGAATATCTACCAAGTAGTAAAATGGGGATGGCGGAATAAGCTCATGAAGCTCTTGAGCACACTCCCCAAAGTGCAATCTGTAGAACGCTAACTGTAGTGCCCTGGAATCAATTTATGATTTTGTGCCTATTGCAGTGGAGACTGCGGGACCCTGGAGAGTGGAAGCTAAGGCATTTATAACGGAACTTGGTCGACGGCATAGACATAAGCGCTGTGACCCACGCTCCGGGTCGTATCTGGTGCAAAGGATTTAATTATCTATACCTACAGCGTCGAAACTCTGCCAGTGTAATGGGGATTTCTGCACCAGATGCGGTTCGGGGTGGTTTGGTTTATATGTTTTGGTATGACTATTCTAGCATAAGGGAAAAGGAAGCCTGTTGCGGATTACATTATTGTTTTGTAGGAAATGACGACGCCTGTTGTTGATCATATCTGTACCTGGGTCAAAATTCTTTTCGTTGTCTTATTTTGTGTCCCTAAAAAACGTGAGGCAGTGGTTTTTATATGAGATGATGTTTTGTTTTCAATGTCTGAAGTATGGATTAAAATCTAGCCTGAAAAAGAAATACAAGTGCACCGGATTTTTTAAATATACTTAATCGAAACAGTAACTAAAAGCGTGACAGAGTGGTATGAAATAAGACAAAGAAAATAATTTTGACCCACCTATCTGACGAAGCCTGCGTTGTGTATTTAGATTCGATTTTTTTTTGTTCAATAAAGACAGTAAAATACAATCTGTAGAACATTGAATCACTTATATTATCTCTCCCCAGGTCTGGCAGTACCGTTTGTGGAACTGACAGTAGCCCACGCCTCAGTGCTGACCATCCTGGCCATCAGCTTCGAGCGCTACTACGCCATCTGCGAGCCGCTACGTGCCGGCTACGTGTGCACGAAGACCAGAGCCACACTTATATGCGCGCTGGCTTGGTTCTTCGCGGCTTTATTCACTAGGTGAGCGGGATTTTGACTTTTGGAAGCTCCTGCGAACAGAACAATGTTAAACATAGTTAGTTACAAAGACTCGTATTGTCATGACGAAGACCTACGAACGCTACAGGTTAGTTTTGTGTGACAAAGAGGAAGACTAGAGCCACGCACATATACGCGCCGGCTTGGTTCTTTGCTTTGTTGGACTGTTTCGGCTTTTGGAAGCTTCTGCGAATAGACAAGACAGATACGCACTTTAGTTCGTACCGTATTGTAATGACGAAGACCAAAGCCACTCTTATATGCGCGCTGGCTTGGTTCTTCGCGGCTAAACATATTGATTTAAATTTTATTACGATTAACATTCATATTTTAACGAGAACCGAGTCTTAATCGCGTAAATTTCTAGACTAGAGTTGCCACTAGGTCTACACACAACATTCACAACATCCAATGGCTTCAAAATGTGTGTAGTCCTAGTGACAACCCTAGCCTAGAAGTGAATAATCAAGACCACCGGCGCAGCTAGGTGTTGATACATTTTCTCGCTAGTCTGCCTGCGACCACGGGAGTGACGTGATGCCCAAAACGTCAGGATAATATTCCTACTTTTGCTTTCGCGATTGCTTTCACAAACTGCTACAACACAATAGTAGCAGTGCTATTTATATTTTTGCCGGGAATGATCCTTCTATCGACGAAACTATAAACTGACGATCGTACAGTCGCCATCTGACATACGAGTACCGGAGCGACTTGTGTGCATACAAACATGTGAGCAGGTCTACTGACGCGAACACCAAAGTTCGTAAACTTCGGGGATTTTTTTCTGTCATCCTAATGACGTCTTCGTTGGAATATCAGAGAAAACTCCTGAAATTAGCGGATTTTGAAGTTCTCGGTAGGACAGACTTCTATGGGCATTACGTTAGAGTGCAAGGTCAGATATTTTTGAGCACCGTGACCAACACTAATCTGATGATTACTTGGGTACAACAGTTTAGGGCCTATAGCGAACCCGGGGAACCTTGATCCCTCAGCTGTCAGTTCCATACATTATCTGTCAACAATGTCGCTTCTTGACAAATAGTGTATTGAACTGACAGCTGTCATAGGGACCAAGGTTCCCTGGCTGTTTGGCTGGCTATAATCTGAATCGCAATGTGTCAATTTTGACAAAC
>JALPQI010003138.1:0-90270 GCA_025490895.1 Thaumatotibia leucotreta | reverse complement strand
GTCTAAGGCCCTACCGCGAACCACGAACGAAGTATTGCCTCTCTCAGGCACTCGTGAATTCGTACATAAGTGTAACAGTGAGGCTGATCTTATTTTTTTACAGATTTAGTAGTTCACAACTTAGTAAAAGGTAAATACTAAAACACAGATTTTCACAGATTTCATTTATGTATTTACAAATATGCATTAAGTGTCATATTTACCTACCTAGTGATATCCGACATGGTTTTACTTTATAGGAACGGGTTTGTAGATGAGGAAGGTCAGAATTGGCTCTTATTCAGATTAAGATTATTATCTTCTTAGCGTTAAATCAATCCTAGAGTGTTTAATAAAATATCAATTTGAACTGTGAAGCCAGTAGATAAAGCTCAATATTATGTATATTAACTATCGTATGCAATAATTGCCTTAAAAACTTACCACAAAAAAGAATATAATGCATGACGAACTCCTTATCCTAAACTATGTTACTTAACTTATTTAACTATTAGGTTTTTTTTTGAGTTTTAAGTTCTAAATCTGTCACAATCCATAGAAAGAAAATATAGACACACCCTCCCACCAACACAAACAGCACTCGACTAGTATGACAAACAAACAAAATTACAATAAGATCGAGCTTCGTGATTCATTCGTAACTTGTCGGCGATATTGTAACGTGTGAAACTATACCAGTAACTGGAGTTCGAGGCCAAAGAATCTACGAAAATATTGCCACAACAATGAAATGTTCTTACAATAGTAAATCCTTATTTTCTAAAAACAGACGTTGAGATATGTTATTTGTTGGTAATTTTAATTCTTTAATTTATAGAAACAATATTATTTACTTATTTTCACGTAAATATAAGATATATTTATAAAAACTTAATTATCCGCAATTATTAGTAACAAAGTTGGTATTGCGCTGGTATCACCTCAGGCGTTAATAACATTTGGTACAGCAATTTAACTACACATAAATTAAAAGGTAGGTATGGTTAAATTACTAAGCAGTATAATTACTATACTATTACTAAGCAGTCTTAAGCCTTATTACGGGTTAAAATTATGGGAAAGAAATTTGGAAATGTAAAATGAAAGCATTTTTTGTATTTTATTTTTTATTTGTCTTCTTCATCACTTATCATCCTGAGTCCTGGGTAAAAATAAGAGTACCTACACTCCCATAAAAGCCGAGAGGTCTTTACGACGCCCAAATAATTTGTAAAATATACCTCTTAGAGTATATATATAACCAACTTTGTTCCAACAAAAATGTGACAAACTCATTTTAAACCTTAAAATAAGCGACAGTAAGTTTCGGACTCAACACTGATGGTGTTATAAAGGACTCTCGGCTTTTATGGGAGTGTACTCGATTTTTAAGGCATTAATAAGGCACCCCTGCCTTATTACGGGTTAAAACTGCTTAGTAATAGTATATTATAGTACTTATACTGCTTAGTAATTTAACCATACCTACTGTCTTAACAAATATGGCACTCTGTCGTATGTGTTCACTGGTAATTCAAGTTCTTTTTAAAATAGGCTTTGAAACGTTTGCTCTTATCATTTTAAGTTCTTTACAAGAAAATTTTGTCATATCAATGTTAGTTAAGAGAAAAAAAAGTTTTTAGGTATTTACGTGTTTTTAAGAAAATCCTAGTTGTGACCGCCATATTATACAAAAAGGCGTACAAACATTACACAGGTATAGATATAATGTTTTTATTAGGAATTATTTTAAATAAATATATTAAAAAACAAAAAGGTTGTGGAAACCTGAAAACTTTATTTGACAATGACATAAGAGACTTTGACGGATTTGACAATAACGCATCTGTCGTAGTTTCGTTGGCCTCGAACTCCAATTACTAGATTACCAACATACTTGGGTCTCTTTCGAGCAAGTACCTCATTATATCTGATAAGTGATAAATTGAAACTGGTTCGGAAATTCTGTTACTTACCTAGTTACCTACGTGCGGGATAAAGAAAACATGCGTAGTGACACAGGAGGACAGGACTCTAAGTATTACCTACACCATGACAACATTGCGACAACTTCTTTTGCCGGCGTTGAACCGAATACACTCATTGGTCGAGCTGCTTTGCTTGTCGACATACCATGAGTTGATGAGAAAGGAGCCTGTAATATATTATAACCCATCTATCCTTTTGCCATTTATCTATACCTTAAAAATGGGTTTTCAGTGTTCGTTTTGGCAAAACTTGGGCAAACCATTCTGTAAAATAAAATAAATACCTTTTCTTTAATTCTTTCAACCAGACTCTTAAAAAGTTTAATTCGTCATAAATGTGGGTTACGTCACGGTTAGGTTCATATTTACTACTTAGATACGTAGGTTAGGTATCTAACTTAACTAAAAAAGAACCTTACCTTAATTTTTTAGTTGTCACTTAATGTTGAACGGTGGGTTTAACAGAATAACTAGTTCTGTAATAGTAGTTTCTCAGCCACCGTAGCCTAATTGGTAGTGACCCTGCCTACGAAGCTGGAGGTTCCGGGTTCGAACCCCGCTGAGGGCATTATTTGTGTATTTATTAATCAGTTGGTCATGAGTCCATGACCAACCATGCCATCTATTATATATATCGTCGCTTGGTAGGTACCGACATCACAAGCCTTAATTGAGCTTACCGTGAGACTAAGGCACTGGTCTCACCGCGAGCTACTAAGCTATGAACTATGCGTGCGAATCTTTTGTTCGTGTTTATAGCCGTGTTCATAGCTTAGTAGCTCGCGGTGAGACCAGTGCCTAAGTCGTTTTGTGTAAGTTGTCCCAAGATATTTATTTATTTAATTACTACACTAAGTTAGGGAAGTGTTAGGGATAATTAGGACAACACGTACACTTTATTAAATATTTGTTTAATTTCCGGATACATCATAATTATTATGTGAATTTTGATATTTTGCGTAAGGGTCGGTGAGCACACAAAAATTAGGTAGTAAGTGACACCTATTGATATTAACATTCTTTTTTTTAAATACAGTATCACCATCAAATATGTCATTCATACACATCGTTCAAAAGTATAGGTTATTTCGCTTTCGTATGTTTTTCATCAGTTTATATTTAGGTGCTTTTGTTTCGTATCCTCGTAAAATATAACACTCAAGTATAAAAATAATTCGTCATAAGTGTAAAAAATTCATAAATGCTTATATCGGCCTATTAGAGAGTATAATTTCATAGAGGCATTATTTTGATACTTAACAATATTGTAATGTTTCACTCATAGACAAACAAACTCATAGACGTCTTATAGCCAGGCGGCTGCTTTTCTATATAGTCGCAGAGGCCTAGGTATGTATCGTCCAGTGGACATCGTCTGTGATTGATCTGATACATCCAAAGATTTTTTATGTTGTATTGTATTCTGGGCATTTTTTCCGCAACTCAACATCAAACGTGCCTGTTTCGTGGTCCCTACGCTGACGATCGAGGTACGAGCGTAGCAGCCGTGCGTTTTACTGCTCGACTACAATTTATTTTTGTTTATTTATTCAAAAGTTATTTCCATACGAAATACAGTAGGATGGGTCCTTATTATATTAACTTAGTGACAATGTAACTGTCAAAAACAGTAGAGTTTATTTTTTATTATGCTATGCTGATTTGCGGCCTGTACGTTCATGCGTGCAGACCAAAAGTTAGAGGAGGGGACAATTTTTCCTCTTCTAGAGCAGTTATTCTCGAAAATATTGTCGTAAGAAAAAACTTTCTGTTACGATACTTATTGTTTTTCAGTCATTGATTCCTCCACACAGTACTTATATAAAAAAACTCCCTAAAATAGTACATTACGACACAAGTGCGAAAAACATGAAATTCGAAACGAGTGGCGATGTTTTAAAACCCGACTGATAGGGAGTGTTTTAAATCGACACGAGTTACGAATTTCGTTTTTGGATGTGTCTCGTACAGTCAACAACACACCTGTGAACACAGACAAAGTGCCAAAAATATGTACTTAAACAGAACTGGACATAAAGGTGTGTATACATATTTCTGGCACTTTGTCTGTATTCACAGTTGTGTTGTTGATTGTACGACGTTTTTTTAGTACAGATGGCCCTCCGAAGTTTTGGACCTGACGTAAAATGACCCACTTCTGGCACTAGAGCCTTAAAAAGGCACCATCTGTACTAATAATTGTTTTTTTACATTTTATTCTAAATAATAAACAACACGTAAAAAACGTATGCACTCTTTTTAAAATTGTACCTACACCATTAAGATAGTGACAGTCTTGTCATTGCTGCTAAATAAATATCCCTAAATTGTAGATGTAGTAAAAGCACTATCGTGTTGTTATTGAATATAACAATTCCAGAAGGTGTTATTAAAAGTTATTTACAATCACAAGATTACCCTATGGTAAGTGTAGGTACTAAAGTCAAACACAGTATAAATTTGCGCATGTAATTAATTGCTCTAAATGAATTGATAAACATTGATTAAAACTGAAATAACTACTAAAGAACCAATATTGTTTTTCTCTGGAAATCAAACACCTTCAATCCACCAATCACAACAAACGGAGCGCTCGCTTCTTCATCGTATTATGGATAATGCCTATAAATTGGATAGCTCGTGTCTTAAAAAAATCACACAGCGACATCTTTAGGTGTATTTGTTTGTCTATAGTTTCACTTGACAGTACCTATACATACATAGACTATAATTTATGACCTAGGCGTATGCGCTTTGAACTCCGAAATGGTTGCAAGAGGGTCTGACACTCGGCCGGTGAACAACAGTTGCCTCGTAGCCTCGTCCTCTATGAAGAACAAGAACGGTCGGTTGGCGATCACCTCTCCAGCGCTGAATTCGTCCTCACCAAACTTGTTTACTAGGGATATCTCTGCAATAAAAACAATGAGTAGAAATAAACAGAGATTACAGAGCAACCTTGAAAATTTAAGGTAACCAATGTAAAAAGATAGATCAGTTTGAGCCGACACAAGTAGTCATGAATAAATAAATGTGAGCGGTTTAATAAACCCGTACGCACTTAGTCGCTTTTTTTTATTTTATGGACAGGTTTCAAGACCTTTAAGCCAAACTTTGTCGTTTGCCATAAGGGCGCATAGACATTTAATTCGTAAACCCAACCAAGCCAAGGTACAAACCAACCAACCGTTCATATAGTAAACGACAAAGTGGGGCTTTTTTACTAAAGCACTCAGCAAATATCACGGAAAAATCTTACACGAATCGCCCATCATCGTCACTACCAAGACCCTATCAACAGCCGTTAAGAAATGATTAAATAGGTAAGTCCCAGTTTCGTCAGCCATTTTCTACTGTACCTATACCAACAACGTCCGCTGGATCACCCTAAGTGTGGGTTGCCCTAAGTAAGGTTTGAGCAGAAGCTAGTACTACGGTACTTGTAGATTGGTGTTCTGCCCCTTTAATATTGATTTAAAGTGTAAAAACATTCGGACCTGTGGCTGCGTAAGCAATGCTTCCCAACTCGTTGACTTCGATGCCGGAGCGCTGCAGAACCTTCGAGATCTTCAGACGATTCTGCGGGGACTGCCCTCTAGCCAGACCGGGGAAGGAGGCCGTGTCTTCAAACGCTTGCCGTATGCCCAACTGAAAAAATGTTACTATGCATAAATATGTTGGTTAGAAATGTACCTATTTCTTTATGCTCTATTAAATTGTATGAATCGCAGGTTATGAATACAGGTTACAGGGAAACACAAAAAACTATGACTAAAACTAGAACAGGATACGAACAAGAAAGAACTCTCAGAATCGCCGGATGCGAGGATACGAGAAAAATGAATTAATTTTTATAGTAGGCTTAGCACATTACTGGGTCGCGTTTTATAAAGTTACAATTTACAATTTCGCTGTTTACCTCTCTTTCTAGCCAATACGTGCGTGCGTTAGAGAGGCAAACAGCGAAATTGTAAATTGTAACTTTATAAAACGCGACCCTGGTGTGACAGTATGTCGCCGCAAAATAGGCTTCACGTGTTTTACTATGTTAATAAAGAAGGACGGATAGTAAGCCCCCGCGAGATACTGTCGTTTTAATCAACTCTAGGCACTAATAATCATTGACTGTACAACACGCATCCCTTAAAGCTTAGGTATGTCATTCTTACGTCTTTCAAAACTCCGTCCAAGATGGAGGTGAAGTCGAACTTGAACTTCGGTAGCGTCACATCAACAGTGCGCTCGGATAGGTAGAGCATCTCTGTGCGGATTTCTCCCAGGGAATCCATGACACGGGGCAGGCCCTTCAGGGAGTTGGGCACCACTATATACATGGAGAACTTTTTACCCTGAAATAAATTTTACACTCAGAATTGGTAAACAGTCGGAACAGCTAATGAGCAAATTTCATTAAAAATCCAAATAGATTGTGGCCTGTTAAACTGCAGAATAAAAAGATAAATGTTTATATGTGATTCTTCACTAATTCAAATGTTATTATTGCTGTAGGACAGGCAGTAAGCGAAAACTTTTATTGCTAATAGCCTGTTTGATAACAATGATAACATTATAATGCCAGACCTGGAAATGAAAGATAGCGTGTGCTTAGGTACCTACTTAGTGAGTGCGCGATGATTTTTACGTCACATTAATTCATTGGACAGCCACCTTTCCGGCACTGCGGACCTATTCATAGACCCATGTCATCTTAAGGTTGAATTTACTCACTAAATATACGTTTTTAGGGTTCCGTAGCCAAAATGGCAAAAACGGAACCCTTATAGATTCGTCATGTCCGTCTGTCCGTCTGTCACAGCCGATTTACTCGGAAACTATAAATGCTACAGTAACGAAATTTGGTAAGGATATGTGTTGTATGAACCGCTACAGGATTATGATACTAAATTGTAAAAAAAACATTGGGGTGGGGGCCCTCCATACATGTAACTGAGGGATAGAAATTTTTTTTTAGTTGTATATAAGCGTGTGGGGTATTAATAGAAAGGCCTTTGAAAATGATATGAAGGTTTATCAATCACATTTTTATTTAAGCAAATCGTTTTCGAGATATCAGCTCTCAAAGTCTGAAAAATGTGTCCCCCCCTCTATTTTTTTAAACTACGCGATATAAAATTCTAAAAAAAATATATGTTATGCACATTAATAAATTCTATCAACGATTTTTGGTTTGATTAAATTATTTTGTATAGTTTTTGAGGTAGGTTGATTTAACTGTATTTTTTTAATAATAAATTGATAATGGTACGGAACCCTTTGCGCGCGAGTCCGACTCACACTTGGCCGGTTTTTTTAAGCTGAATATAGCTGTTGCAAATGCCATCTTCACGGAGTAACTCCCTAAATATAAATTATAAATATTAGATGTCATATACCAAAGAAAAACGACCAAGATCACCTAACGTTCGAGGTGGGGATCGAACCCCTGTACCCCTCGGCCACTCGGTCTTAGCAACCACCGGTCAATTTTCTCGGGTATATGCAATCCCTTACAAGGCTAGGCGCCTTTGACCTTTTTCACAATACGATCCCTAAATATAGTTGAGTTACTCCGTAAAGATGGCATTTGCAACAGTACCGAAACATCGGGTGCTCAATCATTTAAATTTACATGGTAAAAATATCCCTTTTTAAATCGTACTCACTAAATATGGCATCCTCAAAATCTTTGCATCGTACTTCGCTGACTCTGCATAATAAAACTTGTCTTTCACGTTCATGAAAGGCACTTGTTTTTGTAAAGTCGGTGTCACATAGAAAGGCTTGTTTTTGGTAATATTAGGGTTAAATTGATGTTTCCAGGTTCCCTTGAAGAATAGTGTCGTCAAAACCAGGACAATACTACCTTTCACCTCGTCTAAAAATAAAATGCACTTAATAATAGATCGCCTGTGGACAGCAAACTCGTATATCTTTTGCTATTTTCAGCATGAAATTTTTCAATTTCATTCAATATTAGGTATGTACTAGCATACGTTACTTAATTTAGCTTAATAACATCCATTGTGGAAATATTCATTTTAAATACCTTTGCCGCTCTCAGTAAATTGCTTACCTTCATTGATTAAATTAGGTATGTTCCCATGAGTAAGATTAGAGACCCAGCCGTTGATTTGAGCCGCAGTTTCTACCGGGTAGCGGAAGTCTACCTTCTTCAGCTCAGTTTTGTAAAATTCTTCAGCAATCGATGAGAACCGTTGTCTTTCTGATACAGAGCTGTCTACGTAAATTCTGCTACCAATGTTTAGGGTGTAATTCGGAGATGCCAACTGCAAAAATAAAGCAAATTTAAACAATTCTGTACCAACTTCAAATATGTACTCACTAGAATCTAAACAAAACTAAAAATACTAGAATCTAAAAATAATAGCGGAGAGTCTTCGGAAATTAAGCTTGAAAATCCCGCCATACCCCATATATTCGTATAAATATAAGAACAGGGCATTAGGTAATAGATAGGTTTTCAGAATATTATTTTTTTAATTCATGAATTTTTATGAAAGTACTTTTTACAGAAAGCATTTACGCTCGTCAGTAACCGGTATACCTAAATGACAAAGTGCAAGTCAGACTTGCCTTCTGAGGGTTCTACGAGTAGATATAGTCTCAGTAAACTAGTGTGCTTTTCTTAAGACTGGACTACGCTTAACCAGTACTATTAGTCTCGGATTGATCGGTTCATGAATAAATTAATTTAGTCTCAGGTCCACCGGACTGCAGATCTCGCTATTATAGCAATAATTTTGCCTTTACCATTACACGGTCCCGAGAAAAGGGACATACAGAAAAATAAGACAGTTAAGGGAACGGTATTAGTAAGGATTACTTTCCTCAAGTTAAGTAAGAGAACTCTGAATACAATTCGGTTCTACATACCTGGAGAGAAGATATGATGGATGAGAACTTAGTCCGAACAACAGTTCTGTTGACGTCGAACCCTAAGACAGAGGCCATTTGGGCTTGAGTTGGCCCCGTCGCTGCTTCAGTTAAAATAGCCAGAGCTAGTTTTAAGCCTAAAGGTGAAAGCAGGAAGTTTTCTTCGGAATAAGTTGCGATGCGCTGTAATAAAATTAAAATTATTTTTAACTTTCGTCGATAGATAATAGGTACTTATAAACGTGTATTCTTTATACATTTACTACCGTAAATGGCATATCAACGTCTTTTCCCGCGTGATTCAGCGGCTGGCCCAAAACACTAAGAACTTAGTAAGCATAACGTCTTGAAGTTTATTAGTCAGACTTATGCATTTTAAATCACAGGTGTTGAGATTTACATGAAGTGAACTTTACCATTTTGTTACCACTGGTGACAGCTGATAAAACATCAGGAATTGGTGGTATATCAAGAGTACCACCAATTTACTGTGGTAACTGCGGACGAGTAAGTACTGTTTTTATGTTAGTGAAGTCACCAAGAATCGCTTAGTCTACAGTTATTATTTTACGCCTACTAGGTAGATATAGTAGTTTCCAAGATAAGTATCAATAATACGTCCTGACAAAATCATTATTCAATTTAGGTCCATTATGTCTACGTAATATTTAGGTACCTAGACTTATTTCCCATGCGAGAGTTCACGCACAGAACATCGTTTCATGTAAACACAAGGGGATTTGAAATAAGTGTTATTTTTCGTACTGACAGCAAACCGCATTGCAACTGTAAGATTGACCAAAAAGTTTGTTCAAGAGATTTGACGCAAGTCATATCACGTCATTAATTCATTCACTACATTTTTTGCAATTTGTACTTTCTTTAGATGTGTGTGTTATCATTCACTTCAACTCTGGTGAAATTACCTATATTTTGTACTCAATTAAAACTAACCTTAGTGACCGTCCAGTCAAAAGAGTCATAGTCGGCTGGGGACGGTATGTAATCGTCGGAGTCCCAGTAGTCGTGGTCGACCAGGGTGTCATTGACTCCTTGTGTCACTGGCTTCACTCCTGCAGGAAGGGGGCCGGCGTACCCGGACGGGGTGCCAAACACGCTTTGGAGTATTTGTTGGTCGGGAACCTGATCGCATAGTGTTAGTGGAGCTGAAAAACGAATATCGTCGGATATTATGCATCACCTAGTGTAAGAATCACGTCAACCAATGAAAGGCATAATGCTATAACATTCAAATTTTAAACCCATCAGTATAGTGTATAAGTAGGTATACCTACTACCTATACTAATATATATATATTTATCCACGTCGTAATCGGCGACGGCGACCCTAGCTACTTGCGAGCGTGAGCCCTAATGTGGCTTGAAGCCGAATTTACTCTTAAACACCCGATATACTAATAACGTAATAACTAATGTATGTCGGTGAATCGTGGATTCGTAAAGTTAAATTAAATAATGTTGATAATTGTTATATTGTTAATAAAAATAAAGGTTAAACAAAAGTAGGATTTACTATTTGGTAAATTCTATTACAATTCTAATGTCATCAATTAATGATTAGTATGGTTTTCCCTACGTTAAAGGAAAAACCGGATTTTTCTCGGTCACGAATACGAATACCCAACTAACTTCGAAATCACTTGTTTTACCTATTAAGTAGTAACCTACGTATAATATAAACGTATTTAGTACGCGAAATAAAACCGACCAATGATGTATCAGAGCATGTACCTACTGTTGACTGCTGAAGTGCGAATCCAGTTTATGAATGAATTAACTTGTAAATTGTGTGTTCCTACTCTTTTGTAGTCGACTGTACAATGGATGATCTCGTTACTACGGTATGAATGAATACATTCATAAATTGGTTATGCGTACATTTTGTAGCCGAATGTCCCAATTTTTTTTTGTTTTACTTTTTTTATAGTACTTACACCTTTCAGTACCACATCGACCTACTCACTGACTATAAAATAAACACCTATTGTATACTTAGGTAACTTCATATCCGCTCCCATAAATGGCTTAGATAATCCATAACAAATTCCTTTACCTATAATAATACCATGATAATATAATTTAGTAGGTATGCAAAGGAAGATGGATGACCTCTAAAGTCTGATATTATTTGCAATGGGCATGGACATGAACAAAACCAGTTTCACACTAATTATGTATACATGTACTAGCCCGGCGTGTTTTTATAGCATAGCGTCTAAACGTCAGTAACATAATAATAACGATTGTAAAGAAATAACTCGTATATCGTATCTGTGTCAAGCTCTGCAACCTTTCGACCTGATGATAGTCTTACTAGTAATCACAATTTATTATAGCCACATACGTATCTCTGCATCGGTGGATACAAATCCAAATATACTGCTTATTACCTAACGAATACGAATAGTACGTACCTACATACAAGACACATTATTGTGTATATCAACGTTTTGTGTTTATATGCAACCAGTTTGAGTAATTTACGTAGGTACTTAAATCCAAAAGACTATTCAGTGTTTTTAACTTAATTCATCAAAGTTAAGTTTCCGTATATATGGCCAAAGTAGTACCTGTTGGTAGATATATGGACGCTTAGAATGTACTTAATTAATGAACATACATTACAAATTTTGTGGATGCTACGAGGAAAAAACAACTCAACAAAAACTGATTACAGATGTCTATACTAATTGGAATTCGTTTCCGATGAGATTGAACATTTTAGCCGTTGTACAAAATAATATTTTACACATAAAAATACGTGTATATATATGTTATGTATATAGGTATATGTTTATACACAAGATAGATAGCCTATAAGTAATAATATACCTACTCAACACTGACCAATGGTCATTAAGACAAAGAAAGGAGGAGGATTAGGTACTTATAGTGAAAAAAAACCTAAATAGGTACATAAACGTTTACTAATTAAATGAAACCAGTAAAACTTATGTGTAAGAATAAGCATTAGCATTAGGTACCCGATAAGCAAACTTACCAACAAAAAGTATTAAACACAACATTAAAGTCATCTCGTCAAACAAGGAAAACCACAAGATAAATAGTTAATATCAAGGTAGCGTTTCGTTGGCGACTAGTAACGTGTTATATTTGAAACACTTCAATTTATCAAAAACACTATATTGTCGATTATTATGTATAGAGCATCTTGTTTACTTTTTTTATAAGGAACGTGTGGACATGATGAAGTACAGACCGCGACTGAGCAAGATGACCAACAGGAGCGTATAATAACGACCGGTTGGCTGGGTTTGTTGACGCGAATTTAACGGACATCTTCATGCATGACCCTTTCGTATTATCCTATTTGATATGGTACCTATAGAACCTTTAATCGATTTATAAATATCAGCAATTGGATTCTGGTAAGGTGCTGGTAAGTGACAATATTTTGCATTAGATGGCTACCTAAGTACACCGAATTTTCGATGATAAGCGGTCTAGGCGTTGGTAGTGAATCTAGGGACGTAGGTATGTATATATTTTTTGTACACAAACGAACACACAAACCTGCTTAAATTCCAATCGAGTTAAAGCACCTCGACATTCATATTTTATTTGTTTTGGTTATTAGTACGATACAAACTGAACTGAACTAGGGGCATAGGTATAGCAGAATACAAACAGTCTTCAGTGAGTCTTTAAATTTTTTATAGGCACCACGAGCTACGGTATTTGCCTGATGGAAAGTAGTTAACGAATTTTATGGATACTGCGGTACCTATAGAACCATTAATCGATTTATAAATATCAGCAATTGGATTCTGGTAAGGAGTCAGAATATCTTACGTTAGATGGCTACCTGAGTACAATGAAATTTCGATGGTAAGCGGTCTATTTAGGCGTCGGTAGTGAATCTAGGGACATAGGTATGTATATATTTTTTGTACACAAACCCAGGGCCGGATTTAGGGGGGGGCAACCGGGGCTACAGCCCCGGGGCCTCCACACAAGAGGGGCCCCCACAATAGAGAAGTCGAGAAAAAAAAATCTAATTCCAACTAGTAAACACTAGTAATTTTTTTTGAGCATTGAAAGTGATCTACTCCGGAAACTAGATTTCAGCGACATCATCAACGATTTTTCGGCAAAAAAAGCTCGGAAGATTCCGTTCGTTAACGCTAAAATTTAATTTCAGATAATTCTCGTTTCCGTATTTTTCGTATATTTATATGTTTGATAAATAATAAATACTTGTTTCCACAAAAAAATATTTATTGAAAAACTTGACTGAAAAAAATTGTCTACTTTATTTGGAAAATAATTGGGGGCCGGGCGGCCTCCACTCCTTTGTTGTCCCGAAGCCTCTCAACCTCTAAATCCGACCCTGCACAAACCTGCTTGAATTCCAATCAAATTAAAGCACCTCGACATTCATATATTATTTTATTTATTTTGGTTATTAGTACGATACAAACTGAACTGAACTAGGGGCATAGGTATATAAGGATAGCCAGATAAAACACCAAAAGTTCTCACAATATAGTATATTTTCCAACTTTTTATAATTATGATAGTTACAAACACTTTGATTCAGATCTTCACAGTTTGAATATCACCATCAGAAAGTCCCAACCTGCCAAGTTTTTCCCTCTAATACCTGTATGTTCCCGCCAACGACCCACCAGACCTGAACTGGTCAGCTGGTGCTGCCACCTGTTCTAAGTTGTTGAGTCGTTGAGCGACTTTAATGAATTATTATTATATGATCTACTATTAACAAAAATGATTTATTTAAGTGAATACTGCGGAACCTTACACTCGACCATCCTGATGTCGTGTATGCCCTCATACACGCATCCGGTGAAACCTTACACTTGGCAAGCTGAGATTGAAACAGTCATTTATTTACTTATACATTAATTATTTGTAATACACGATAATATACATATACAAGGGTCATATACACATTAGCCCTGGTGATAAGTAATATAAGTATACACCAAAATAGTGAGTTATGTATGAAAGTATAAAACAATAGTAAATATTGAATAATAAATCAGTTCTTATATTTATTGCCTCTCGATTCCTGAGGACTTTGAAATACCTCTCGATTCATGAGGTTTTACTATAAACATATATTATATGTGTATGCTAGAATGCCTCTCGGTTCGTGAGGACTTGAGAATGCCTCTCGATTCGCGAGGACCTGAGAATGCCTCTCGATTCGTGAGGACTTTAGTCAACCTCTCGATTCGCGAGGACCTGAGAATGCCTCTCGATTCGTGAGGACTTTAGAATGCCTCTCGATTCGTGAGGACTTAATTAAATACAAATAAATAATCAAATTACTTGTCATCTTCGGAATCATTGTTATCTATGTCAGTATCGTCCTTATCATCAATTTCTAAAGCTGTTAAATGTATCCATGGTTTTATTCGATCCACAGCTACTACAGTCTTATGCTTCTTCTTTGTACCTTCAAACCCTGGAATTGACGCCACCTGATACCGGTCATTTCCTAGTACTTTGATGATACGAAAAGGACCTTCGTAAGACGGCAGTAATTTAGTACTTTGGCCTTGATTATGAAACGCTGTTTTAGTGATTTTAACTAGCTCACCCTTTTTGTAGATCCTTGCCGGGTGCCTACCCCTGTCATAATACTCTTTTTGATATTGTTGTGCTTTATCGATCCTATCACTAACTTCCTTCCGTAAAGATTCTATATCATTATCTTCATGACTTTCACCTGATATTTCGTTTAAAATTGGCCTAATTTCACTATTTATTGTCGGTCCAAACATTACTTCAGCTGGCGTTCTGGCGGTGGTTTTCTGGATCGTGTTATTGAGACCCCACTGGATTCTTGTCCCAGTCTTTTTCATGATCATTAAAATTTTGGGCTTTCAAGGAATCTAAAATTGTGCGGTTATAGCGCTCTACCTGCCCGTTTGCCCGGGGGCTGGCTACAGCGTTTAAGACATGTGTGATGCCTCGATTCAGACAAAATCTTCGAAAAGCGTGTGAAGTGAAACAACTTCCCCTGTCGCTAATTAATCGATCCGGCCTACGAAAAGTATCGAAAATGTCATCTAGGGTGTTTATTACGTTTTGAGTGTTAGTGTTTCTAACAGACTTAATAAAAATGAATTTGGTAAAGGAGTCTATCACAACAAGTATATGCGTGTGTCCCTTTTTTGATTTTACAAAGGGCCCAAGGTGGTCGATGTGCAGGGTATGGAAGAGTTTGCTAATTTTCGGAATAGGATGCAACAGTCCTTCCCGCGTACTAGTCTTTTTGGCGTATGCACACTCTATGCAGGCGCCCACGTATTTTTTTATGAAACGAGTCATTCCCGAAAACCAGTAACTTTTCTTCATTCTATCGCAAGTCTTTTCAAAACCCACATGTCCTATGTCATCGTGGTTTAACCTGCACAACTGCCACCGTGCGCCCTTTGGCACTACCCAACGTAATTCGTTCTTATCTCCCCCTAAGCACTTGAAAAGCTTGTTATCTTGGATGATATAATTTTCTTTTATGTATTCTAACCCCTTAGAATCCAGATCACTATTTAGAATATCTCTTATCCTAACTAACTCAGAGTCCCCTAACTGCAAAGTGAGTAGCCAATCGTCCTCACTTATTGACATAACGGCTGGGTACGATTCGACAGAAAAATCGTCAGAAACAATCGGGTTCCGTGATAGTGCATCAACGTGGCCCATTTTAATACCAGGCCTATATTCCACGGAACAATCGAATTCTTGGAGTGCTAGCCACCAACGAGCAATCCGGGGAATCAGATCGCGTTTTTGAAATGTAGATCGTAAGGCACTACAATCTGTTACTATTTTAAATTGTTTCCCTAATAAATAAACCCTAAATTTCTTCAACGAACATATGACGGCTAGTGTTTCAAGCTCGTAAGAGTGAAAATTTTTCTCTTCTGGTGTAGTCTGCCTACTGTAGTACGCTATTGGTTGAAAAGAGTCTGTTGTCTGAGAGCGTTGCAAAAGTATCCCGCCAACACCTATCTTACTTGCATCGGCATGCAATTCTAACTCTGCCAATGGATCAAAAATGGCTAGTACGGGCCTGTCTATTAATCTATCCTTGAGTTTTTGAAATGCATCAGCCTGTTCGCTTGTCCAGTCCCATACTGCGTCCTTCTTCAGTAATTTTGTAAGGGGAGCGGCTAATTGTGCAAAACCCTGTATAAATTTCCGAAAATAACTGACTAGACCAAGAAATTGTCGTACCCCATGAACATTTTTAGGACACGGAAAATTTTCTACGCTTAAAATCTTGCCCAAGCCCGGTCGCATCCCTTGTGAACTAATTTCGTAGCCTAGATAATCTATACGATTTTGTAAGAAACTACATTTTGATAGATTTAGTTTTAATTTAGCTTTATCAAGTAACTGCAATACGTCTTCCAACCGACCAAGACATTCATCGACGCTTTTTCCAAATACTAATAGATCATCGATATAAACAGTTGCTTTACTGAACCTGGCTGGACCTAAAACATGGTTCATCATTCTTTGAAAAACCGCAGGAGCATTTGCTAAGCCGAACGGCATACGGTTAAACTCGTATTGGCCGTCCGGCGTAACAAATGCAGTCAAATGTTTTGATTCTTCAGAGACTGGGACTTGATAGTACCCTGACATTAAATCAAGAGTGATAAACCATGCTTGTCCTGATAAACGGGATATTTCGTCCTCTATGATTGGCATAGGGTATCTTTCTTTAGAGGTTATAGAGTTGAGCATACGATAGTCTACACACATACGCATTTTTCCATCTTTCTTTTTCACTAATATTATGGGGCTCGCATAACTCGAGACAGATTCTCTAATGACCCCAGCTTCCTTCATATCTTCGATCATGCCTCGGACCTTTTCGCACTCGTGATGAGATAGTCTATAAGGGCGATAAACTACGGTGCGCTGACTGTTTAACTCTATTTTCATTTCCGCTACATCTGTACAACCTAGACTTGCAAGATCTGAAGCAAAACAATGTTCATACCGTTTCAGTAACTCAAGTAATTTAAGTCTATCCTTTTCTTCTACAGATTCGCCAATAGTTATTTGAGATTCATCAATGCGTTTATGGCTACCAAGATTAGGTTCAGGTTCCGAAATATTATTTGACGCTTCGTGAGTAATGCGATTGACAATGGCCACCTTTTCAGCTCTACCAAAGATGAACCCATTATGTGACCGACATGGCAGCGTACACGGTGTTACCGTAACGTATAACATACCATTTTCAACTTGATAAATACCCCCACAAACTATAAACTGGTCCGTTGGCTTCCCGACAATATTCGTATTTAATAAAATAGGTCCTGTGAACGCAATATCAGTCGATGCTTTAACACTTGCAGTGCCATACAGTCTACAATTTCCTACGAGATGAAGCCTTATCAGGCGCTCTTCATCAATATCGCTAAGATTATGATAAGGCATAACCGCACCTATGTTTAAAAATGTTAGTTTTGTAGCGTCTTTGTATACAACTACATGCGGCTGCTCTGAGAACGTCTGACCTATAAGTACTTGTCTATCAAGTAAGTGGTCCTCTACAACTTTGCATTGTACTGTAGCACATACCCCGTCAATTGTTATATCTAATAAAACTGAACCAAGCGAATGTACAATACTATTACCAAAACCCTTAAGAGGAGAAATTAGGTGGTCATGAGATAACCCCAGATCCCTTGTAGACGACAGTTTTATCAAAGACACCTCGCTTCCTAAATCTATGAACGCTTGAAGCATAACTCCATTAACTAAGGCTTGTTTTAAAAATTTATTACTCGGGTTTGAATCCGATATACACATTGTCTTTTGAGGTTGCTCAGTCTTATTGTTATTGATGTTCTTATCAGACTTCAGGAAACACGTATCTTCGGTATGACCTATCTTTCTACATCTGTTGCAGTGTCGTAAAGGCTTAGGGCATTGTAAATACGAATGGCCTCTCTCTTTACAATTAAAACATCCTGGCCTTGCTCCTGTTTTAGAATTTTGACTATTTTCAATAGATGTTGAGAGAGCATTATTCGAATTTTTATTTTTAAAGGAGGGTAATGTTAGAAACTGTTGGGCATTACTGTGGCTTAATAAAAATTGTAATAGCTGTTCGGGCTCAGTACAACGCAAAGCTAGAGCACTTGACTTCATAGTCCTATCACTGATACCATGAATAATACAGTCGGCCGCCCGTTTACCGGTTATTTCACATTGATTTAAAAGCGCCAACTTTTCATAATAATAAGTTTCGATTGGTTCATTGTATTTACTTTTTCGCTTAAGCATGTCCTCCAAGACCTGGCCATAATTCTGTTCCGATGGAAAAGCTAAGGTTAACTTATTTTGCCACTCTGGCCAACTGTATAAGATTGAATTTAAACTCTCATACCACGTCTTTGCCAGGCCTTGAAGTTTTTGCATAGCGAAATGTATAGTAGTCCGTTCATCCCAGCCGTAAACTTTGGCACATTCGTTTACTTTATTAAGCCAGATGTCAATGCGTTGAGTTTTATTGGAAGGGTTAAATTCAGGTAAAATGTTTTTCGCATCTATGTGTTTACCGGTATTTTGTACAATTGAAGTTGACGGCTGTGATAACGGATTATTTTTAAATGCTTGTAAAAGGTTTGCGACATCTTTAGAACAAAATAAAGGACTGCGTGATCGATAAGAATATCTTTCCCTGACAATTGATACATGTTCTGGTACCTCGTTTGATCCTTGGCGTTGAATGCTGCGTCGCTCCTCGCTGCGAGCACTATGGTGCTCGTCGTGGCACGTGCTGCGTCGCTTGGAGCTTCGTGGTGCAGGATGTTCGCGACTGCGTGGGGTCTTGGTACTTCGGCGGTCGCGGCTTCGTGGCCTGTGATGCTCTGGACCGCAGGGACTCGGACGCTCACTTCGACGCTCGCGGCTACGCGGGCTGCGGCGCGTGACACTGCGTGGACTACGGTGCCCGCGGCCACAGGGGCTGCGACGCTCCAGATCGTGCGGACTGCGTCGTTCGCTGCGATGACTGCGGCGTTCGTGGCTATACGGGCTTCGACGCTCGCGGCTGCGAGCGCGACGAATCTCGCGACTCCTTTTATATTCTTCTTCCTGGAGAACGCGCTCCATGTTGCGCACTCGTTCGCGTTCCAGCTCTAATTCTCGCTGCAATTCCAGCAAGTGCTGGCTGCTGCTGCGTGACATGTTGTCATTTTGTCGATTCTGGTCTTCGGGCGTAGTTAGCCTGCGACTTCCATTGTGTTGGATGCTCATCTCTTGCGGTTCTTAATCCCACTTGCTGACTATAAGGATAGCCAGATAAAACACCAAAAGTTCTCACAATATAGTATATTTTCCAACTTTTTATAATTATGATAGTTACAAACACTTTGATTCAGATCTTCACAGTTTGAATATCACCATCAGAATGTCCCAACCTGCCAAGTTTTTCCCTCTAATACCTGTATGTTCCCGCCAACGACCCACCAGACCTGAACTGGTCAGCTGGTGCTGCCACCTGTTCTAAGTTGTTGAGTCGTTGAGCGACTTTAATGAATTATTATTATATGATCTACTATTAACAAAAATGATTTATTTAAGTGAATACTGCGGAACCTTACAGGTAGTATACAGCAGAATACAAACATAGTCTCCAGTGAGTCTTTCAATTTTTTTTCTTTTTTATAGGCACCACGAGCTACGGTATATGCCTGATGGAAAGTAGTTACCGAATTTTATGAATGGGATGGGTACCTGCAACTCCAGGGGATTAAGCGCATTGCCGACTCCTTAAATATAAAATAATGCATTGAAGAACCTCATTTTGACTGACCGCCTGTTGTAAAAACAGGCAGCATTCATTGCGATCTAGGCTAGTTGCAACGATAGATAGGCACTTAATAATTATCATAGATGGGTGGATCCACTATTTTTGTTGTTGTTACGTACTGTTAGCCAGGTACAAAAGTAGCAGAGTTTATTAGTCGAAATCTTGTAACACTTCTCAATAATAACGTTGTAACTGTAGCAATACTGCATATTTAACCTTTTTGACGCCACGTCAAATACAAAAGCTGTCTCTCAGACGCCATGTCAAAAAATGACAAAACTTAATGTGAACTTTATGCACATGCATGAAGGTTTATATTGCTCTGTTGACCAGGACTTATATATCGGTCTTTGGCGTTGAACCTGCGGTGCCAATATATCTGTCGTCGGCGTCTAAACGGTTAATACTTGTTGCATGACACTATAACTCCATGGCATAAAGAGTGGACCAGGTCACATAGGTGACCGCAATCACGACGAACAAGAAAAAGTCGATCGACCATAACATTTATAAATTGCAAAAAATTGGCTGAACAAGAAAGCACTTGTGGCCAGATTGAGAAAGTGAAAACATATCAACGTCTTCTTTTTTGGCATGAATTTTTGTATCGAAGATATAAAGGTTGGTCCTCATCCTCACTACCACGCCACTGCAAGCTAATTAATAATTATTGCGGGTAATTTACGCGATGAATTCTTGGTTAGTACCGAAAAACATGGTGTTGGTAAAGACCCAAGTTTCAATAGTCCATATTTTAGGATCCTCATTTTTATGGCACTACCAAGACCAACCTTAAAAGACTTCAGAATCGTAAGTGGAATCCTTGTTTGAGCAAAATAGCAAAAAAAAATTGAACGCGAATTTATTTTGGGTAATTTGATTTTTTTGATTTAAACTTTCACAATTAAGTATCACTCATATTTTAAAGACAAACGTCTTTAAAATATACGTTTGATTATATCCTGACGTTTCGGGCATGACGTTACACCCGTGGTCGCAGGCAGCCATTTTACGCGATTAAGACCCGTTTGTCTTTAAAAATAAATTGAAACATAAAATGTCGTAAATAAAAGGGCTTCATTAATTTCATTATGTTCGTAAAATAACGAACAATAATAGGACGGACGGAATTCATCATGGCTTTTCTCGTTTGATATCCTCACAAAATTTACCTGCATACATTCCTAGAAAAATAATAAGTTGTATGCGTATTCATGTCTTTGAACAAGTATTCTTCGAACTCATGAATGAATATTCAGTACTACTTATATACACTTTAGTAGATACTTTAACAATAATCCCTGAACACGTGTGCGGTTTTGAAAGCTTATCCATTGTTTTCACGAAAAAATCACATTACTTACCTAGGTACTGTAACCTACAAAGAAGCTACCTATACTCTGTTTGGTTTGGTGTTTAAAAAAAGGTAAACAATCTTGCAGTATCTTTTTATTGAAAAATGCATATAAAAATCCAAACTAGGTTCTTAATGAATCAAAAACAATGTAAATCACTGTATTTCCTTGTTATATTATGTATATTTGCTAAAACTTATTTTCTACTCGTAGTTTTCCATAAAAAGATACTGCAAGATTGTTTACCTTTTTTTAAACACCAAACCAGAGTATAACCTATTACATATAGGTATTCACGTAAAAGTAAGAAAATCAAACGAAATATTTATTTAACTCAAGTTTGGTAGGCCGAGGTCATTTTATAACGCCGACAGCAGCGCATACGCGGATTCTGGATTTCGTTCAGGGGGGCATTGAGTCATTGACTTATGATAGTCCTATATACTGAAATCTATTTTTTAATCGTTAAAAACAGCACCTAGGATCAGTGTCAGGGGGGGCAAGTGCCCCCATTGAATTATTTTTCTTTTTCTCAATCACTGATAGATATTCGACATTGAAAATACCTAATAGCACACACGAATCAAATGCAATTCGCCTCTGTAAAATTTGTTTGATTGCCTTTTAGTGCATTTTATTTGCGTGAGGCTGTTTTCTTGATAAAACCACAACCGTTTATTTATAAAATACACACAATAATGTTAAAAGTACGTCTGAAGTTCCAAGTATTGCAAATTAAATATACTTACAAGCACCATGAGGGCCACATGAGATAAACGACGTCACGGCTGTTAGGTATTTTATTATCCTCGTCATGTATTTAAGTCACGTCTGTGGTTTTCTAGAATATCTTGGTACTGATGTTTCGAAACATAATCGTCAAAAGTGCAGGTGACTTAGTATCGCATTTATCGGACCGGACATGTCTATTAAACTGTCGTCTCTGATGTAAATAGCGTATAATGGTACAACTACCCGCGCTTAATGGTACCCTTAGGTACAGTCACCATCAATAGTATCTTACACCACGAAGACATATCTATCTGAAACATTCTCGTGTCGCTCTAGGGTTGTATCAGATATTTTTGCAGTCTTCATGGTACATTAATTACATTATATACCCTTATATTATATAAATCAACTTTTTTTGTCTGTTATTGCCATGGTTACGGTCACCTAAGTCACGCTGGTTTTATGCAAAATTATGCGATTAAACTTTATGCAAACATGCATTTTCCTCGTGTTAATAAGCCCTTTTCTTAATGGGCCACCTACAAACATGGACTACACGCATATTTAATACATTACATTTATAAATTATTTTCAACGAAATGCAAATGCAACTACTCTTTGAGTATGCAACTACTACTTACAGCGAATTATTAATAAACTCCAACCCTGACCTGATATCGTAGGGTAAATAAGTGGGACGCAACAAGGAAAACACAAAATATGGAGACACATGAAACGTGCATTTTTATTTTGATATAAAAATAATTTACACATAATTTGCGACTACGCGGTTATTAAAACCAGTGACAGTTATTAATGTTATTACAATAAATTAGGTATTTAGAAATATAACACAACAAAATGCTATAATCCTGTAGTGTTTAGTGGCTTAATAAGATTTAAATGTATAAATACCACTGGTTTCGTAGAACATGAAATTTTTTGTATCTGGGTGAATCAACATTTTTTCTGTCTGTTATTACTATGGTTACGGTCGCTTGAGTCACGCTGGTTTTATGCATAATTATGATACTTAAACTATGCAAACATACATTTTTCTGGTGTTAACAAACGCTTTCCTTGATGAGCCATCTACAAACATGGACTATAGACATGTTTGCATAAAATAAGTAACATAGGTACTCTACTACTATTGCATAAAACCAACGTGACTCAGGCGACCGTAACCATGGCAATAACAGACAGAAAAAAGTTGATTCACCCATCTGTACTACAATGTATACATTCAATTTAATGCACGTTAGATTTCGACTAACCTCGTACTTTACTGTCTGAAGTTTAAAATAAACCTTTATTAGCTACCCTTGCACATCTCATATTTTACGGCAACACGCGGCTTTATGTCAATAACAAATATAATTCATAATCACTAAAATTAAATGTTTAAAAACTGACTTCAATCGATTTCTCTAAGATTCCATAATCAGACCCCCATTTGATGCCAACGGGACCAGATCAGGGTTATATCAGCTCTATTACAAAAAAATAGAACTTACTCCTTTTGAAGTCTGTTCAAAATGCGTAGCCGTGACAAGGCCGCGAGGTGTTAGGGCCTCAGATATGAAGAAGTTCACAATAGCGAGTGACATTAAAGAGTCATGCCGATCTAGTCTAGAGGTTAGATTAATGCAGGCGCCAGAAAACAAAAAATAATAATTATGTCACAAGAAACTGGCAAAAGAATATATAAATTATCACAGTAATGGAACGATGTTATATACAGTCAAGGAAATTGAATGTTTAGCACTTTGTGATTCAAGTTAATTTGGTTGTGTTGTATGTACTAAGCACGTCCAATGTAAAATGAGCCATAAACTGCTAAACATCCAATTTCCTTGACCGTACAAGAGTCAACAGTATTAACTAAAATCTCGGTACCCCCGTATTAGAATCCCTTTGAAGTGCACGACTGATCTGCTAGCCGTGTGGACGAAATTATGAACAAAACGAATTTATGAGATAAAATACAAAAGATGGCAAGACTACTTCTAAATCTCAGTACTAAACATATTTGAGGAAGAGCTAATTAACAGATTCTATAATAATTATTTACATTTTATAAATTTATTGTTAGCACCAAAATAAATATGTAATTATACTAATTATATCGTATTCACTTGACAACCCTTTTATCACTCTATTCCCGATGACAATCAGCCATCTTAGCTTTAGAGTTTTAAAATGAAGAAAGTATAATGTCTTAGTTTCAAAGATGCTTAACAATGTAGCATCTAAAGGGTTAGCCTTATGTCTGGAATGGTTGAGCCTTATCTGAGCTTTCCTTTCTTAATCCTGATATGGTAAATATATCTGGAGTACTTGTGAGCAGCACGGTGATCACCCAGAAGTGAAGACCCAGCTGAAACAAAATCTTTTGATAACAAAGTCTTTTGATACACATGTTTAAAATCGCCGTCACTGGAAGTTGCGAACAATGTAAATAAACCGTTGAAATATGCCAGTGAATTTTAAGTGAATAGTGTAGGAAATTGAATAGAATTTATATTGTTTGAGGAGACCTTTTAATAGGCCTCTCTTTTGCAACTTCTATTGACGGCGACTGTACATACTTTTTTTGGCGAAATACTTCACAGTTAAGTAGAAAAATGTCAACTGGTGATCTCATAGGAAATTTACCTTCACATAATTACTTTAAAGCATCCACTGCGCCATATTGAGGTAAAAATAACATTTGCTTGGTCGGTAATAAAAAAATAACCTACAGTAAGTGTCAACAATACAGCCTTCACGCCAAACAATTCACGCATGTCCCAAGTTTCCAATAAGGAACTTCCTGAACACTGGGTCTCAGAACATGACCCGAAACTTTACCGAGAATCCACAGGAAAAGCTAATTTGCTTATATCGGCAGAACCAAGCACAAGTAAGCGACAGCAACTTGCAGCCACTCGTTGCTTTTTATTAGTATTTATTGAAAAGAGACAAATTGGCGTCAAAAAGCTATGAGTTACTGGAAAACAAATTCGAAAGATTGTATATTTAGGGCCATCGCTTTACGCCTTCGAATAAATATAATATGGAGGTAGCACGCCATACAAAATTGCCTTTCAAAATCTATCCTCAATTTTCTGACAAGTGTTGTAATTTTTGTAATCCTTATGGGACTCCTCTTTCTGTCTTACATAAATTATAAATTAACCGACTTAAAAAAAGAGAAGGTTCTCAATACGACTGTTTTATTGAAAATAAACTTCAGCTTCTCCCGTCTCTACGCGGCCGATCGGAAAGGTTACATTATGTTCAAAAGCTTAAAAGGTTAAGGCTGCCAAGAGGTATAGCCTAGGAACATACCCGTATGAGGATAAACACACATCTGTACGGCAGTGAATGTGTTGAGTTATAGCTGTTAGTACTCACCATATAAAGCAGCAGGAACATCCTAAACACCGGGTATCGAAACATGTGGCCGACCTTCATCGACAGCCCGCCGAAGAAGCCGACTTGCCTCGTTCGCCGGTAGCGGTCGTCGGATTGCAATTGAACTACGCTATAGCTGTTCTTGGAACGGAGGGCTGATAACTCCGCCTTGTATTTAGACTGAAAATATATAATATGCTTAATTTTACAATCTCCTGTCCATCAGGAAAGTTTGACAAAATAGGCATAATGCAGGCGCGGATCCAAGGGGGGGGTGGGGCAATGGAAACACTTGTCTGTATGTCGTCGTCCCCTGACACTGGGCCTAGGTATGCCTAGGTGCTGTAGGTGCTTAGCCATTGAAAAAATAGATTACAGTATAAAATACTATCATCATCATCGTCATCAGCCTATGATAGTCCACTGCTGGACGTAGGCCTCTCCTATTAACTATACGTATAGACGCATTAGGAGGTAAATGCCCATAATCGCCACGCTGGGCATGCGGATTGGCGATCGCAGTAATGTGTCCACTATGATGACGCTGCTGCCCATCAACAATCTTTTATTAAATAATGGAGTGACACTTCAATCCCTTAGTCGACTCTTACGACACCCGCAGGAGGAGGAATACTATCATATCATAGGTCAATCCCCCCCCCCCCTGAACGAAGTCCTGGATCAGCGCCTAGCACAATGTATATCTATATGCGGAAAAAAACTAAGTTTAATTCAGGTATTCAAGTAAGCCTGCTACTAACGTAATTGATTCTCGAGGCGGCTTATTCTGTGAGGATCCGGATATTGTTATATACATATTATACAGTGATCATAGGTGCAAAACATTGACACAACTGTTTTAGGTGATACAGGAACGCCAAGAAAATTATTGAACTCATGACTAATTTTTAACTGACAACAGATAGATCACAGTGGCGATCAAGAGCTATTTTACCCCAAAACACGCACTGCATAACATTAGCGAATAATATATTATCTTTAATTTCAAACTTTTTACAGATAACAAATAAATTGGGTTATCAACTCAAGGGGAAACCAAAATTATGGTTATTTTATCAAGCCTTATCTGGCATGTAATGCAAGTATTCTCACGCTTATTGATTTGGAAAATATTTTAATATATGAAATAAGTAAAATAGGTATTATTTAGTATGGTGTTTCCAATTCAATTACAACTGCAAAATCGACCAGAAAGTTCCTTCCAAGGATTTTGCTTCAATATTTTGACTAAGGTTAAGTACATGAAAATATTTATTCGCTTCAACTCTGGTGAAATTACCCTCAATACAAGAAAGTTGGATAACACTTTCTTTGCGTCACAAATGCGAAGTCGTAATTCCACTTAAAAGAAATTTGTAAATGTGGATGATACATACAAGGTAAAACAATACACGCAACAACAGGTAAAATAAAAGCACGTACAATTTCTACAAAATCGGAAAAAATCCCAACTAAAATCGTGCGGCGAATCGTTACCTAGAGTTTCGAATTTTCGAGTTCATGAATACTAAGCGTAGCAAATATACGCGCTTGTCCGATCGAGCGTCTAAAATATCAGGAATTGCACCTAAGGTCATTAAACTGTACGAATGTAATTTGCAAAAGATAAAGGCGTTTCTGTTTTCGGGCAACCGAAAGACACTTAAATAATTCTTGATTGACGCCAGTTACGTACGAGTAAAACGATTGGCAGAGTCAGTAACAGAGAAGTAAAACAAAGCTTCGATCGGATTAGGTTACGAAACCTGGGTTAAATAGACGGCCGACAGGAATAAACCTAGAATAAAAACGTAAAGGATCAGCTAACCTCTAACTTCTCCATCTGTATCCTCAACATATTATTGTCCGCCAGCAACGAGTCGATCTTCCCTTGTCTCTGTACCAGAGTCTGTGTCAAGTAATGTATCTTCTCATTGTCTATGCTAGCCTGGTCATCATAATCAGCCACGTTGATGGCGCTCGCGTCGGGACTTTGTGCGACTATCTCTTTAAGACGACAAATCTCGTTGTCTTTTTCGCGCAGCGTAGTTTGAAAAGAGAAGAGCGCTTGATTGGTCTCTGTTTGGATGGTTTTCAGTTCCTGAAATAGAAAGACTGATCTTAATAAGATCTAACATGTGTTTGAACTAGTCACGTCATTTATAATCCTATTATTCATTTTCTCAAAATCTGATTAAATAATTGACACGACATTGTTTTTCCCAGTTGAATTTTCCTCTTCACAATTCTACGTCGCGCATATTTTTTCCGTTAGTAATTTTCTACAGTAGGTACGTAAGCCACGAAATTCAGACCTTGACATACTAATACATTAAGGGCAAAAAGTAAGTTGTTTAAGTGTCATTATCTAGTTTTCAAAGTAAATTTTACCTTATGCAATAGAGCATGAAAAACGATTTTAAGATACGCACTACAAATGCCAGGCGGTTAGAATATGAAATTACCGAATAATATTACAAACGAAAGTCTCTTTACTACAAGGTGTTTTTTTATTCACCGGTCAAATTTTACTGGGTTAATTCTGACGGTCATATTTTCGAACTTCTAGTATGGGACCGACATCCAATTCTAGAAAACGAAATTTGATGACCATGCATTTCCGCCTACTATTATCACAGGTTTTATTATGGAAATGGAATATTAGATTATTCGGATGATCGGATATCGGTCTCATAGTAAAAGTTCATCAATACGATCTCAGAATTAACCCCCTAAAGTGTGCCTAGTGAATAAAAAACCACCCTGTATATGTCTTACCAGAAAGAGTTGTAGGTAGGTACTAGGTTATCATCAGAGATCGGACAAATGTGCGTCATTGCTCGCAATAATATGGACATGACTCCAAAGTTGATTGAAAAATTAATCCTTTAATCATTTTCAGAAAATGACTTATTTGACACCAGTAACTATGAAAACCTGTGTAAATATGTTATTCGTTTAATTATTCATTTAATCAAATTTTGAATCATATCCATATTATTGCGAACAATGACGCGCATTTGTCCGATCTCTGGTTATCATACCTTAGTAAGCGAAGCGACTTGCGCGTCAGCACGCGTCCTAAGACTGCGTTCGTCTTTCAACGCGTCTCGCAGGGCCGTCACTACGCGCTCCGCGGCGTCACATCTCCCTTCGAGTGCCTCGACGTTTTGCTTCATCTCGTAGCTTTCGCTTCGCACACGTGACACCAGCTCGGTTAACTCTTCACGCTCCTCCCTGATAGGTAGTAGGCAATTAGTAACGATTTCCAGTAACTGGTTTATAATTTGTATTAGAAATAGAGGAGACATGGAACATAAACTATTGTACACAATACTACTCACGCCATGAAGCAGAAAATGGCCCCACGCGGAGCGAAATGCTACAGTAGACCTTAATTTCGCTTTATATGTGACGGTAAAAATAATTATGATTAACATTTTAGTCAACAGAATTTACAACACTATAGACTCCATAGACAAGTCATCATTAATAACCCTTATTACAACGCAATAAAGTGGAATATATGTATATAAAAACTCACTTTATAACTTCCATCTGCTCAATCAAAATCTTAGTATCCTCAGTCAAGTTGAGTCCCTGTTGCAACTGCTTTATCTCCTTGTCTTTCGCGGCCAGCGTTCCCTTCACTCTTGACTTATACTCCTCCCACTCTCTTTCAAGTCTCTTGCACTCTCCCGTACTCTTCTCCAAGTTAGATTCGAGTTCGTCAATTGTCGTCTGTGCGTGTTTCAGATCTTTTTCCGCTTTCATTTGGTGGGATTCGTGTTCAGAGGCTTCTTTGTTAAGCTGTCTTACTCTGAAAAGTAATATGACATTGTTTTAATTTTTAATCCAATGTGTGCAGTTAACACCCTCACCTCATGTCTAAAAATTGTGTACGTACACCACACAAATGTGCACGCATACACAGTCATATACAGTCGAGTCCATAAATGTGTATGCATATCTTACAAGATTGATACAACATGATTTTTTTTTATATATTTTAGAAATTTATTGTAAAACCATGGCACAAGGATCTTTACAGCTAAAATGATATGGGTGACTATACACGTAATACAATAAATTTCGATAAATATACATAGGTTAGAAATTTAATTTTAATTCCTAAGCATATTAATTGTATGTTTCAACAATTGATATCACATTAAATGAAATCTCACTACATTTTGTGTGCATTAAGTAATTCTTTGGTTTATTACCAACATCTCAATAAAAATAGGCAGTTATATGCAAAATGTAAAAAAACAAAATGCCATTCTTACAGGTCCTCCAGCTCATGATTTCTTTTCTTCATCAACTCAACTTCCAACTGAAGCTGTCTACATTGCTGTTTCTGCCGCTCTGCTTCAGTCACAGTTAATTCATGTATTTTAGCTTTCAACTCTTCAAACTGTGAAGAAAGAGACACTTTGTCTACATGGTCTTGCTGACTCACTTTCTCTGCTGATTTTAGCTTTACAGTCACTGTTGATAATTCTGAAAAATGAAAAAATAGATGAGCATATTAATTATTCAGGAGACATGTAAAACAAATAATTTGTAACAACAGTGAGTTGTAGTATGTAATATAGTGTCAAAGTAAACCTGTATCTGAAATTAAATCTGGGAAGTATATTCTCTGCTATTTTATAAAGTTTTCTATCCATATAAATAATCACTTTTATAAACATACTTCCATATGTCAAGTTGAAAAAATAAGTAAAATAACAATAACAATTAGACACTACAGAAGTGAAAATGTTATATGGACAGTATAAAAATTATAAGTTTTTGTCAACAAAGGTAAATAACAATTACAATCAATCTATTATTTTCCATTTAATAAGTTACATCTGAGAGAGTGTAAACTATAAATCTAAGCGGACAAAGATGTCATCAAATGACAATGTACTATAACAATTATTATATGCATAACAAATCAAGTGTCCAAGTCATACATAACAGATCAAGTTATTAAATAAGAAATATGGGAGGTCTAGTAAAACATATTGACAATAACTTTGAACTCACTTGAAAATGAAGTACTTCATGAGCTTTTAATTTATCAATAATCTAAGCTATGATCTATTATTGGTTCTTAAGCATACTTAGCATTTTATAGTTCCGGTACAACAGTAAGTGTCTGGAGTTGTGCACACATACTTCACTAAGCCATGATTTGATTCTAGTGCAAAAACCTAGTGAATCAATTTAATTTGTGAAATCTAATTATGGTGCAGATTATACTTAGTTGCAAGTAAACTAAGACCACATTTACATCATACTTTCCTTTGTGAAGCAAATACAATACCAACTATGAACTATACCTTGCTCACTAACTACATCATTACCATCCTCTGTTTGTCTTAGTCTATCAAGCAATTGTGACATCTCTTTGTGCAAAACATTAAGCTCATTTTTCAATACAGTGTTCTCAACTTGTACTTCATTCATTTGATATGCACAGTTTTGTTGATACATCAACTCTCTATTTGTAGGCAAGCTTGATCCTGAAAAAAGTTCATTTTTTAATGTATGTAATGATGCATGCAAAATTGGCTCCTTTACTGAATGACCAATATTCATTTTTCATTTTGAATATTCCTGTAATGTAAGATTTAATTAGGTACAGTATTTAATTTAATTTGTAGTAACATGTATGTAAAACATACAACTTATAGTATGTAATATGCTATGTTTACAATACTTGAAATATGTAGAAATTTATATAAGAACTCACTTCTATGTCGGATTCCATAATATTCACATGGTGTACCAACTGAATTATCAGGACTGTTGTCATAAGAATGCGTTGGTAGAGCCTTCATATTCATAGACCTTCTGACAGGTTCTATTTTATAATCATTCTCAAATGGTTTCGAAGTGAGTAATGGTTTTCTGGGACCATTAGGATTTATATCAGTCAAAGATGGAGGCCTTGATGGCGGATACCGTCTTTTTGGACTAGTTAGGCGGTTTCCAGACGGCATAGGAAACTCCCTTTCATTTCTCCGTCTCGGACCATTACGGAGGGCTGCGCCAGTCTGCTCGTCTAAGTTGTTAAGCAGCGATTCCGCTTTACCGGCGAGATCAGCGAGCCATGCCATGTTAAATATTTACACATATCTGAAAAATATCATTATTGAAGAGAAAACAGGATCATTTGAAAAACAAAAGCTAGAATCGAGAGTCAAATAAATTAACAAAAGTCAAAGTGGATTTTTCTCAAAAATAACTAAGAAACGTTTGATATAATTTGCCTTGATTAAAAGCGGCTGCCGCTACTTACAAATATAATGTTATTCTAGTATCCAAAACATGTCAGTTCTAATTAATTTCGTATTTACACTTTGCATATTTTTGCCAAACCAAAATAATAATGAATGACAATTGGCATATCTGACATCTGACATTTACACGTAAACATACCATGATACCACAGACTAAGAATTTTCCAATTTTTTATTCGTACATTGGTAGTACTTCACAAGAACTACAAGAAAAACTTTCAAAGACGGATGCTACGCTGTACAAATATAAAATTCCATTAAATAAAATCATTACTGAAACAAATTATTAGCAACCTTCACGATTGTAACTTCAAGATTCAACTAATTGGCAAAAACGCATATCTGTCAATGTTGCTTAGTGTAAGAGGGGCGGCCTGAAAACCAGCGTTGTGTAGTTGTCTGTTTATTCGGTGACTGACACAACATATGCTGAGTATACCACTAATTGGAGTTCGAGGCCAAAGAAACTTCGACAGATGCGTTACTGTCAAATCTGTCAAAGTCTCTTATGTCATTGTCAAATAAAGTCTTCAGATTTTGACAACCTTTTAGTCATTTAATTTATTTATTTAAAATAATTCCTAATAAAAACATGACATACCTCTGTAATGTTTGTACACCTTTTTTGTTTAATATGGCTGTCACAACTAGGATTTTACACACGTAAATACCTAAAAACTTTTCTCTACAACATTGATATGACAAAATTTTATTGTTAAGAACTTAAAATGATGCCTACGTTTCTAAGCCTATTTTAAAAGAAGTTAAATTATCAGTGAACAGAAATGAAAATGACAGCATGCCATATTTATTTAGACAGTATGGTTAAATTACTAAGTGAGCCCCTGCGTTATTATGGGTTAAAATTATGGGATTGAAATTTGGAAACATAAAATGAAAGCATTTTTTTGTATTTTAATATGGCTGGACCAAGTGGATCGCCTTGTTAACAACATATTATGGAAGAAAACAAAAACGTTAGATCTGTATGATAATTTAGATGGAGAACTATAGCACTGCCAAAGAAATTTGTAGGTCAAAGGAATTTTACGATTACGAAATGTGAACATAAAGCACGCTACAAAGTATTATGTTAGTATGCAGAAATAAGGATTTTTTTGTTTGTAGTTTAATTGCTGTACCAAATGTTATTAACACCTGAGGTGATACCAGCGCAATACCAACTTTGTTACTAATAATTGCGAATAATTCCGTTTTTATTAAAATATCTTATATTTACGTGAAAATAAGTAAATAATATTGTTTCTATAAATTAAAGAAATAAAATGACCAATAAATAAGATATCTCAACGTCTGTTTTTAGAAAATAAGGATTTACTATTGTATGAACATTTCATTGTTGTGGCAATATTTTCGTAGATTCTTTGGCCTCGAACTCCAATTAGTGGTTTAGTGAGTCCGCTCCTGTTGTCACATTCAATGTGTAAAGTAGGTTAAGTATGGTTCGTGAAATATAAATTGGTAACTTTCTACCTACATTATACTTAAAATAAACATTCAATTTATATTTCTCGGATATATAATGTATATTTTTCTCACACTTGTCCATGTAGTTACTGACAATAGTTTCAATAAACTAATGTAATGTTTTCTGCATGCGGGTGTGATTAAATGCATTGTGGTGCTGTTATTTTTTTAGTTGTGGCAATAAATACTTTCTTATTCTTATTCTTAAAAAATGTACCATACTGGGTAATCGGGTACCGGGTTTCCATGTACAATTCGGAATTCGGAATACAGGATATTTTGATTTTAACGTCATCTAGTGTCGAGTAGCAGCTTCACAAAGTTATTATCATAATATTATTAATAGCAACATTTTGTTATAAGATAAAAAAACGCCTTACATCTGTCAAAATGTGGCTACTGAATGTACTGCAGTGAAGTGTTTTGTGTTTAATTGTTATTTCAGTATTTTTAGTGCATTTACTATGGATTTCGAAAGTCCAGACGTAGAAAAAGATTTTCCAGGACTGTACGCCTCGGAAACCGGACGCAAGAGTAACGAAAGTGACTGTAGGTTTAAAATATAATTGCGTATTTGAGATCATTGTTCATTCTATATTATTTTGCGTTTATATTAGATATATAACCGTAATATTACACTGATGATATATGGACTGCTTGTAAATTTTGTAATAATGATGTGCAACGCATAAAGAATAGAAAATACGACGTAGAATAACGGCATAAGTAACTTATTCTGGTTTGATTTAGTACATGAAAGATCTCCCAAATGAGCCCATTTCCTTGTCACCAACTCTTAGTTAGTGCGTAATAAAATATTTTACTTCATTAATTATTACTTAAAACTTGCTTAATATTTTAGTCAGTGATGACCACGAAAAACCCAGCAAAAAGGATCTTTTGGGCCGGAGGAAAGATAAGAAAGAGAAAAAGGATAGAGGCTATGCTACTCTAGAAGGGGATAGCTCACCTGAAGAAGACACTGATACCAAGTTTGTCTATTTTTATGTTTATATTTAGACTGTCTAAGAAATAAATATTATGAGACAATCTTACACAAATCAACCCAGTCCCACAGTAAGTTCAAGTAAAGCTTGTGTTGTGAGTGATGATATGTATTGTATATTTTTTTAGTGTGCTGGCCATTTTCTGCAACTCAACATCAAATGTGCCTATTTTGTGTGGTCCCAAACACTGGCCCAATGCTTGCTGGCAACTTCACATACACCTATTAATTTTTACACAAATGCATGCAGGTTTCCTCATGAAGTTTTTCCTTTACCATAAAGCACCTTGTGAATATCAAATGAAGATGTTTTGTACATATGATTTTGAAAAACTCTTTAATATGAGCTGGGGATTGAACCCACAACTGCCGCATATCAGCTGTGTGTTTTACCACTCAACCACAAGTGCTTATGATATGTAAATACATAGAAACAACCATGACCAAGAAACAAATATTTGCGATAAATACAATTAAATGCCCTTGCCAGGATTCAAACCCAGAACCTCCACTTAATAGACCTTTAAAAAAGCTACTGATAAATAGAAAAAATATTACAGGATTTTTAACTAAACAATTTTTAGGTTTTTCCTTCTCATACAGTATATGTATTGACTTACTTGCTGTCAACTGAATAAAATATGGTAACCTGTTTAATGATTAAACTTGGCAGGAATTGGATATCGGTTTTTTCTCCATACAAAAGAACGGTTCGCAGTTCGTTCTTTTTCATTCTTCAGTATATATTTTTTTGTTATTGGAGTAATTTAAAAATACGACATTGTTAATTATATAATATATTGAGAACTACATAAAGAGTACAAACAAAACATTTTAAAATATTGGGCTATTTCAAGGTTTTTCTAAAAAACCGGTTTCAATCCCTGAAACTGGGATGTGCATAACAGTTTTCATCTATTGTCTACAATCCTAAGGTTGACAATTTTGACATGATATATAGAAGTTGCATATTAAAATATACTATGCCCGCTTACATATGTGTAATTTACTTGGTCACTTATTGACTTCAGTCTTTTCAGCTGATATGAATAGGTAATTATAATTAGATGTTTCAGTACATAGGAACTTAAGTATTTTATATACATTATGAAATGTAAACCTAATATTGAAATAAAGTATTTTCCACAGGAGTCCTTCAAAAAACAAGAAGACAAAATCTTTTAAATTTCCTACTAGCACTAAAAGCAAGGAGAAAAGAGAGAAATCCAGAGACAAGGAAAAAGTTATTGACGATGCTATCAAGCAGAAAGAGTTGACTGAGAAGGAAAAGAAAAAGGAAAAAGAAAGAGAGAAGGAGAGGGAAAGAGAGAAGAAAGAAAAAGAAAAACGGGAGAAATTGAGGGAAAAAGACAAGGTAGGTATTATTTATACAGTAATTAGTGTGTGACATATATAACTTTTCACTGGATGCGGGTGGCACAGGACCGGTCATTCTTTGGGGCAGGCCTATGTTCAGCAGTGGACGTCTTTCGGCTGATATGATGATGATGACTAGAAAAGACCAAAATAACAATAAGGCCTACGGGCGCTACGACGTTCACATGGCCAATAGCAATCCAGTACCTAAGTAACATTAATTTTAATTAGTGAACTCAATTGGACCCTTTCAAATATAGGTGACGCACGTGAGGGCTTAATTGCCTGGGTCACGGTGTCATTTGTAATAAAACTTCTGTGACTCTTAATTTGGGCGTTATGATACGCCCTTCCTTTGCTTTTGCGTGCACCCATCAGGAAAATCGCTCACTCAGCAGGTCAGTTCCAGTAGTGACTAACTTATCTGCTTATTATATATACAGCTAAATATTATTAAATCTTGTAGCGGAATCTGGGTCCCAACTAATGGTCCAGGTGTCCGGAATTTTAGTCCTAGTTTGCAATATACTGGCAATTTGATACCCAAGCAAATACCTAAATTGACCATGACAAAAAGCTTAGCATCTCATGACCAATGCTCCGCGGGGGTGAGCTGTTTACATATTAAATGACGTCATATCACGTGACATTTAGTATGAAAACGGCTCACCCCCGCCGAGCATTGTTCATGACACATGTACCCGAGATTCAAGTTGATCGAAGTCCGTTAGTCAAGACATTAGATAGTTGAATGAGGGTTTTTGATACTTTTTCTGCCGCTATGGGGAAGTGAGATGGCAGCACTGAGCCGACCGTTTAACGAACTGTCAAAATAAATACGCGCATTTAATTTTCAACATATTTATAGGTTTATTTATTCTGAAAACCATTACTTTAGGCATATTGTTACCTAAAATAAATAAATAAAATAGTTCCAAGTCAATTCTCATGATATTAACAAAGTTAAAGTAATTATTTTGAATACCAGTGACTTTGCGCGCCTGTTTTATAGCTCCGTCTTCAGTTCGATGACCGTGTAATAGTCGTAATCCATTACAAAATCAATTCTCTTCCAAATAAAATAGAATTTCAATATTTTAGGCCCAGGTGCCTATGAATAGTATGAATCTGACAGTTGTCGAGACCAGGTGCGTACGAAGCGCCGCCTGGTGGCTGAAAAATTATCGAAAACCCCCATTACCATTCGGTTACATTGAAATTGCTCGTGAAAATTTGTTAGGAGTTTCTTTTTTTACGAAGGTAGGCAATATTTTTTCCTTGGAACTGAAACATTTCTCTTTGCTAAACTGGCTGTTTGATTGTAAAATGTATATGATTTTATAGGTTTTCCATGTCATATCATCAGTATACATATTATAAAATTCTACCCAAAGATCTTCAGGTCAACCTCAGTGCAGTAGTCTAGTTATCAACTTCTTAATATTAACGTAAACCAACAAATGACAAGCCATAACCGTAACCTTAGACTATGTACAGTCATCGGCAAATTGCACTAGGAAGACCGCAAAAATATCTGACTCAGTCTTATTTTTAGTGACATACGAGCGTGTCACATATGTTTGTGGTCTTAATAGAGCAAGATACTATTTCCAGTGACTGTACCTTGCCAACATAAAATTTATAAGTATAATATAATAGGTATGGATTTGTGTGACTTGTTGACATTAGCGACAGTAATTATGCAAAAATACTGGTTTTAATGCAGAAATAGGTAGTAAATCTACGACCGCTTACTAAGTTATTATACTTAGATTATATCACAGTCATGATATTACAGGACATGTAAAAAGTTTAGAAACTTTACCTCGAGTAGGTAATGGTTATTTACTTACGTTTGCAATACCAGTGGCGGCAGTGGCCTATGCCACAACCCCGAAAACTTTACAAACGTACAATTCTACAAAATTGTATAAATTCTCATAAAAACCGTACCTAGAAAATTTTACGCTTATAAAGTTTTGTTTTTTAGGCCACAATTGTGCTTGGTTTAAATTAAAAGTTATGGCCATTATGGGTTTTACTTACCTTACGCAAGTACAGTCCATTTCAAATACGAAGGCCCGTTTCCACTTCAGATCAGTAATAACAAAAGAAACCTGGCCAGGCCCTTTTGTGGCGTGATATTTTATGCATACAACGGTGTAACCACACGTGCCAATTTGTAGTGGACCAATTAAATGACAAAAGTTTCGAGTGGCATCGGGGCTTCGTATTTGAAATGCACTATAGGTACTTGCTCATTTTTCGAAAGTCAACTAGGCAAGTGTAAAATTAAAAATAGTACAGGAAAGTTTATTTTATTAAGTGTCATTATAAGTAAATATAATTCGTTATATTAGTTAAGCTCTATCGTTGAAGGGTTACCAATACTTGCACGCACGGCGTATGGTGTTGTTCACTGTAGAATTACCAAGTGAAGTAAAACAGGACAGTGGTTGGTTACTACCAATTGAAGTCGGTACATATATACCTAATACCTGCCAACTATTAGATGCGAAACTGAAATGTGTATTAAACTACCTAACTACCATTGAATACATTAAGACCCGCAAGTCTTATTGCAACGAGTTAAATCATAACAGTTTTAGGTACCTATCTGAAATACCCGTCCTTTGTAAGGTTGCTATCTTTACTAAAACGTGCTGTATTTAATACACAATAACAGGGCGGTTCCTAATAATAAATTAGTTCTCATCTTAATGAAGACTAAGCTGGGTCATTAGAATACGATATATTACAATATTCGGTCACTACAACTGCATTTAAAAACACCAATAGCAGTGACCCTTATGCCCACTACGTAAAGTTCAAGTTAATCAAGCTGCAACTATTTCACGGTTGAGAAGGTTTCATTATTCATAATTTGTTAGTAGGTAGTGCGGCCTTGACGGGACAATACCAGTAAGGTTTGTTCAGTTGCGCTTCAAAACTGCGTCATGCACCACCTCCGGACCGTTTTTACGAAGGTGCTTGGTTTTCTATCGATTATAGATTTATTTTTGTAACTATCTGTGACTACCCTACGTGCGTGATTAGAAATAAGTTCAAGTTATAAACTTACATTTATAAACGCGTATAAATTCGTAATTCTGGTTAATGCGTTCGCATTTTGCGAACGTTTGTTTATGTTAAGCCCTTTTACGTGAGTGTTTATCTTCAATTGTTCTGCCTACGTATATAATATATGAAAACGATTGTTTTAACCTTAAGCGTAAAATAAACAGTGTGGAGTTAAGTAGTAGTTTGGCGTTGTGTTATTCGTAGCTGCAATCTATAGACGATCCAAATGGGATCAGAGCTCCACTATTGTTGGACATCACTCCGGGAGTGTCCAGCATTATCCAGTGGCACTGCTATTGGTGCATCCGTAGAATATCCAGCTAATACAGATGATATAGCTCCTAAAGATGCACTATGTTAACAGCGAAGGAGCCCAACCTTATCGAATCAGAAATTATTGTTTGGAAAAAAAAAGTTGGGTAGGATTAGAATTTATACTGTTCTTATAAATATCCGTTTAGTTTCGGAAACCCCTTGGTATTTTAATTTACATACTTTTAGGCTTTATTTACGATCTCTTCGACATGCTTGTTTACACCCTACAAACTGTAGTGTAGGTATGTACCTACATACCCCGAGCGTAGTGTAATAACGTGATAAGAGAAAACCAATCTTCTCCACTGTGTTTACTGCTATGGTTTGCACATACATTTGTGACAATTGTTATGAAGTTTGTATCTACTAGTTTAGTAATGCCTTTGCTCCTTTTTAGGAAAAAGAAGAAAAAGCTAAGTTCAAATTGGAATCAAAAGAAAAACTTAAAGATGAAAAGAAAGAAAAAGTGAAAGACAAAGACAAGGATAAAGTAAAAGAAAAAGAAAAGGATAAGTTCAAGGAAAAGGATAAGGATAAAAAAGAGAAGAAACTTACAAAGGTGCTGTCGACCGTGACATCGGGAGTGCCATTCGAGGAAATATTTACTTTAGGAGGTCAGTATTATATTTACGGAGCACGCAATCTAAATCTGTCACCCCTGAGTGTTATAAATAGTCTAACGTTGACGAAGCAGATTTTTTAGGTTTGTAATGTCATTGACTAATAGAGTATTTCTCAAAAAGTTTATACACAATCTAAAACCGCACATTAAATTAATGTTTAAGTTTCCTATTTTGTCGTCATTTTTCTATATGAGTATCAATACTTTGGCTAATGTTTCGCATAATCAAGAAAATTCACAATCTACGAAACCGGAATACTAAATACTGTTCTGTACAATATACCTAGCTAGGTAATTAGAAACAATCAATAACAGTATTGTGTAACGGCACGTCATTTGAAAAGTTCGCAACAAAACAAACAGAAAACGATAACTAACGCAATTGGTGCTAACAAACTTGTACAAACTTTTAGAGAAATTCTCAATAATGAATTAATAATATAGCTATATCTAAATAACGAAATAATCGGGCGCGGCACGTTACATCTACACGTCGTATGACCCCACAACTTATACCTACTTCTGTGGATTTGCTTTAATACTTTTCAACTGCTATGTATGCTTATTTTTATTTTCCAAACCATATCTTTAAGTAATAAATATTCGAACTGATTATCACATTGGCTCTATACATACGTGAAACTTATTTTAACATCTACTTGCTAAATTACTAGTTTTAACGGGTATTTGTCGGTAGTTTACATAGGTGTTACTGACAGTTTTTAACACTAGTATTATTTGATAGTCCTAGACACTATTCCTAGACTATTGTATTTAGCCAACACGGAATACCTACATATTGCATAGCCCTACTGTCCCACTCCGACAGTTGACGAGGTCCTTACTTTTGTACTCTTAAGACTAGTTTAATTATTAAAGTACGCATAGCATGTTGATTCACTCATTTCATATATGTATAGTTAGTTATCTTAATACAAACCAGTAGAATATTGAACCTCATTTGAGTTGCTATACTCAAGCTCGAAATGAAACCTCTTAGTCTTGAGTAGTGTTCACTAATTAAAATTTCCATTAATTTTATAAACCATTTTTTTTTACTGATAACACTGATAAGAACAAGTCTCACTATCTCAACACGACCAGAGATAACACCTTAGTACCTAAATCAGCCGGTTGCTGAATCTCAGTGAAAGTTTAGTGATAAATTTAATTATGAATCCATTTGCTAACGGCTATCACATTGACCGTGAGTCATCTTGTTTGTGTGATAAGATGTATTGTTTAATTGAAAGGTGCATAATAATGTGTATATATCATTTCGAACAGAGTTGAGTTGACTGACCTATCTGTTGAGAGTGGCATGGTTATCTTACGTCTAATATTACGCTGGATCTAAATGAATGGAGATGACATTATCTAATTATTAGAAGTTTTATCAATGAAAGCGACTCAAGATTGTACGTTCCTTGTGACAGATCGAAATTAGGCAAGGCAAAGGAATCGACTTGTCTAGATATGTGAGAGCACGTCTCTCAGATGTGATGGCTATTCAACACATATTACCTAATCAAAATTCTAACAAGTTTTAAGTACATAGGTACTTATTCGTCTTGATTAGAGATATGAACGTGTAACTCAAAGTACGAGTACATGAAATTAATCTTAATTGTTTAGGTATGTTACACAAATTTAATTACATTGGATATTTTTTCTGGATGTTAAAGGTGAGACGTTGGCCTCGCGTACTCGTAATTATGTGACAAATATTGCAAATAAACTGTTATGGTTACGAATTTAATACTCTCGGGAGCCATTAATCAGTTTAATCACATTTTATTTTATTTGCCGGTTTTGTACCTATACGAGTACATTCCACTACAACAGACAACCGAAATGGGATAAGCAAGCCAAGTGATTATTAACAAAAATATGTAACAATCTGTAGCAAAGACTGTTACATTACGAAACTAATATTATGATTTTTACATGGCAACCGATTCCAGTATAAATCAGGTGGCGCAACGAAGGAAAATAAGCTCCTTAATGAAACTGTTCAAAAAATAAGTGCTGCCAGATTAACAAAAACATGAATGTGAAAACACCATCGCGGACCATATAGTTTCGCATAAACTTCCAAATTACCAGTCATGTTACAGGTTACAGTGTGGACACTAGTAAAGACGAAAGTTAAAAGACTCTCCCATGGTGACTTTAATATGTGCTTTGTGGCATGTGTTTGATTATTATTGAAATAGACATAAACTTCGTCGCGATTTCTAGTTCGCCTCCTGTGATACCGTGAGCCGTTCTACGATCTAAAGTTTTCGATACCAAATATAACCCGAATGATAAACTTACCCGTTTTGTTTTTCCAGTGGCATTACCAATATTCGGAGTCCCTCTCAGTCAATCAGTGGAGCGCTCGCGGTGCCACGATGACACCAGTCTGCCACTGGTCGTTCGCGACAGTATCGACTATCTTCAGGTATGGTGGTGTTCATATTTGTCATTCTAGATCTTGGAAGATATCATGATGATGATCATACGATAAGTGTTGTGCCGTTTCCGGTAACTTTCCCATAACTGTATAGGGAATGTTCCCAAATAGTCTCGGGAAAGATAACATTGGGAATTTACCGGGAACGGACCATCTCTACATGAAATCCATGCGAACCATTTTTTCTTGCCTTAATTAGACTAATTAGCTGTATGTGGGTTTTTTCGGCTACTTTAAGATTAACAATTAGCAAGCCAAAGTAGAATATATTTTGCAGTGTAAATTATATATGCAAAAGGGTTACCTGTTGCGCGCGGCATCATATAAGGTTATATCATACTCGTATCATGACATCTCGATGTCATACTTGAACGCAGAGTTGTACTGTATATGAAAGTACATATGTGTATATACGTTACAATGCCATACGAGTGGACTGTTTATTGAAATATCCTTTAAATTAAGTTAACCCTTCGTCTTATCAACTCCGAGCCAGTTTCGTCAGTCAAATAACATAAGCAGTAGATATCTGCAAGTATTGAGAAAAAAAACGATCGTACTTGAATAATTAATTGTTTTAAGACGTGTTAATGATTCCTCATAATTGTTATACAATTTATTACCTCGCGGTATTATTGTAATGCAGTTATTTCTTATTAAATGACCAAAATACTTATTTCACTTTCATTATCTAAGCGCTTAATCCGTGTCATTCCAAATGATAATCAGTACCTACCGCATTATATCTGAAGGATAGATTACCGCATTAATTGATGAATATTGGCAGGGTCACGATAATAATCGACACCGTTTTATAAAATGGAAATGCCTGCATTATCTGAAGGTTACAGTATCTGAAAATTAATATTATTTCCGTAATTTTAAGTTTTGTGAATTCATGAGTCAAAATATGTTCTTTGTCAATTCAAAATGTTACATAAACAGAAAAAGACGAATAAAACTATAGGAACTGAATTGAACGGATTATATTTACCTATCGCGTATAGTAGGTATATTAATTAATTACATCCCAACATTTCGAACCCTTTACAGCGTTCGTTCGGGCGATATAATCAGTTTCTATAGTTTTATTTCATGAATAACGACTGTCGTGGTAACCACTGAAATACAATAGTACATTACTATAGAGGACGGGAAATGAAGGGTTACAGGCCAAGTAGATATATCTGGCCGAAGGAACTGAGGCCAGATAGGAATACGCGGCCTGTAACCCTGTTTCTCGCCGAGATTTGTATAGTGCTTTTCTCAAACTTGCCATTAAATAAAACGAACTGATTTCGCCGAACCATACTATTTGATTTGTAAATAAACCAATAGTACAGTATCGTACAACATTAAAAAAAAACATTCGCGCCTAACTTTTTTTTTAATCTGTTTGAGGTATCCTTTTACCTGTTGGTATAGACATTGATTCTTAGGTTATTTTTTTTTTCTGTGGCTGAATGTCAAGACCTAGTGTCACAATTTGACGTTTTAAAACAAAAGACAGTTTGTTTGCAGTCCTAGGTGTGAAATAAATACATGAAATCTCTTTACATATCATCTTAGCATATGACACCGGATACATAGTATTTCCGGGCTTAATGTAAAGTAAGTAACATCAACATTCCGTAGCAAGTTTGAGAAAATACTTTTTTATCTACTTCCATATCATAATTATCTTATTATATATTCAGAAGCGGCAACATAATGACCAATATTAAGAAACCGGTGTCTGTGGCTGTATCATAAAGTTAACATTAAAGTACAGTGCATCATAATATTAACATTAAAGTATCGCTGTCAGTACATTAATTATAACATTATAAAGTTAAATTATTTTTGTTTTTTTTTTCAATACCTACATATTTATTGTAGGATATTCTTACACAAATTGAGTGATTTTTACTGATTTTAATTGTTATATTTAGAGGTATTTTACTTAGTGGATATCAATGTAAATAAAGGTAAATTATCATTCTAAACTTATGATAAGGATGTAGATAAAGTTATGTATGTGGCTGTACATAATTAGGCATTAAACACTCGTGTGATCTTATTATGAAACTCGCCTACGGCTCGTTTCATAAAGCCACACTCATGTTTAATGCCTCTTATTATGCACCAGCCACATAAATAACTATTAAACGCTATTGATGTATTATGTATATTATAATTATGTAAATTAATTACTTAGGGGCCTATTTCCCGTTTATATAATGTTTTTCATATTAAAATGGCAGCACATAAAGTACCTAAATCGATTAAAAAAAACTCTTTTTCGAAATTAAATGAAAGAATTCTATTACTATTCACACACTATTATGAGGTTAAATATTTATTTCGGTTTTATTGACAGGCAAATGGGCTAAAATCCAGTCAGATTTACCGCTCGGACGCCGACAAGATCAAACTGCAGCAACTGCGGAAACTGTACACCGACCGAGAAGTGGCCTTCCCGTACCACTGGGACGTGCCGGTCTCATGCGCTATACTGAAGGCTTTCATAAGGTATCTAATGCTATACAGGGTGGCCCATTCGAATCGGTCAGTATGGGAAAGTCTGAAACTATAAGACATACGAAGATTTGTTCTTAGGAACCATGTCACCGATCTTGATAAAAAGAAAAACTGCATTCATACATTTGAAAAAAAACTGTACACAGCTAGGGAATCGAACCCGGTTGTTTTGAAAAAATAAATTTACACTATTTTTATTCAGATATCGTTTGCGTAGGCCTTAAGCAGTAAATGTCTCTAAGAAACATGATGTCTAAAATGAATGGAATTCATTATTTTCACGTACTTAAATTTATTATACTAGGTGTTTGTTATGTAAATCTTAAGAAAAAAGTTTTTTTTCCTATTTATCAACGTAGTTTTCCTTATTATTAAAATCGATGACATGGTTCCTAAGAACAAATCTTCGTATGTCTTATAGTTTCAGACTTTCCCATACTGATCGTTTTGAATGGGCTATCTTGTATTGTAGACTTTTCGGTTTGCAAATGAGTTCAGCAATAGGTAAGATATATATTTGACAATATACAGTCACCAGCAATAGTATCCTTCGCTGTGGAGACTGCAAAAATACCTGAACTCCCTTTTTTTGTCTGACATATTTTTGCTTCATAGTGGAATATGCTATTGCCAATGACTGTATAACTAAAACTGGTTTGTAACATAAGATACACAATTTAATATTATTAGTATTTTGTTGTATTTGCCCTACCCTTGCCTACTAGTTTTGAAATGGCAACCAATCGTTTTTTTTTGTATAAAAAATTTCTAGAATCAGCTTATTATGAAACTACTAAAGCCTTACGAATAGGTTTAGCATTATATATAGGAATGACATTCTATTTTAGCATTTCTATCGATCTTACAAACTTATTTCTCGGCAGTGAACTCCCCGAGTCGATTTTAACTCAAGAGCTTCACGGCCAGTTCGAGCAAGCGACGGCCATCGCCGAGCCGCAGCGAGAAGCAACCATGGTCGCACTCATAGCGAAGCTGCCGCCTACCAACCGGAGTCTGCTAGGCTGGCTCGTGCGGCACTTCGAGAGCGTCGTTGCTAATGAACAGGTAGGGTCTATTCTTGTCTCCCTACTCCCTGATAATAACAAAAGAGAAGCGACTGTCATTGCTGAGCCGTCAGCGATAAGCAACCATTATCGCGCTCATAGCGAATCTGCCGCCTACCAACCGGAGTCTGCTAGGCTGGCTCGTGCGGCACTTCGAGAGCGTCGTTGCTAATGAACAGGTAGGGTCTATTCTTATCTCCCTACTCCTTGATAACAACAAAAGAGAAGCGACGGCCATTGCTGAGTTGCCAGCGAGAAGCAACCATGGTTGCGCTCATAGCGAAGCTGCCGCCTACCAACCGGAGTCTGCTAGGCTGGCTCGTGCGGCACTTTGAGAGCGTCGTTATTAATTAACAGGTAGGGTCTATTCTTATCTCCCTACTCCTTGATAACAACAAAAGAGAAGCGACGGCCATTGCTGAGTTGCCAGCGAGAAGCAACCATGATCGCGCTCATAGCGAAGCTGCCGCCTACCAACCGGAGTCAACTAGGCTGGCTCGTGCGGCACTTCGAAAGCGTCGTTGCTAATGAACAGGTAGGGTCTATTATTGTCCCTCGAGTGAAATCCCTGATAATAACCAGTGATCGGATTAGGTAGTGCCATTTCGGGTGAATGACCTTAAACATTATACTTAACATGGATAAGCCTCGGGATCCTGGGACTTATATTTTTTTACAGAACATTTTCTTGTTATGTCATAACTTGAAGACACATGAAAAAATGAAAGGATTTTGTATTTTTTTGTGAATACATCTTTTATTTGATGTTTTTATAGCTGCTACTAACAGTAGTAGAAGTAAAACAATTATTAAAGAAAACTCTATGACTGCTCTACTTTAGACCACCAGAACCTCAGTCCAGTTAGAACGAAATCAAAGTCCAGTGAGATCGGCCAAAAGAGTCCCAATAAGAACGTCTCAAAGTCCGGTAAAGAAGTAAAAATGATTGATTAAACCAATCATTTAACTACGAGTGTGAAATTAACAACTAGATAAACAAATAAAGGCACACATTTTTATTTTATTTATTAGGATAAAATACTAACTACATAAATTTTTTATGATAGTATCGTAACACCACATTGGTTTGTCTCGATAACTTATATGACAAAATTAGCTATTGTGCAAAAATACCCTTAAAACCATGTTCGATAAGTCAAATTAGGCTAATTTTTATCAATATCAAACTGAAAGTAAACAAAATAACTATAAAATTGTACATTTTCGAACAAAAGTTTTACTTTTCGTATTAAATGTCGGGCTTAGAAGTTATGTCCACACTAAGATAACGTACCCAAGTCCCGCGAAATGGCACTACCTAATCCGATCACTGATAATAACAGAAGAGAAGCGACGGTCATTGCTGAGTTGCCAGCGATAAGCAATCCTGGTCACGCTCATAGCGAAGCTGCCGCCTACCAACCGGAGTCTACTAGGCTGGCTCGTGCGGCACTTCGAGAGCGTCGTTGCTAATGAACAGGTAGGGTCTATTCTTGTCTCCCTACTCCCTGATAATAACAAAAGAGAAGCGACGACCATTGCTGAGTTGCCAGCTATAAGCAACCATGGTCGCGCTCATAGCGAAGCTGCCGCCTACCAACCGGAGTCTGCTAGGTTGGCTCGTGCGGCATTTCGAGAGCGTCGTTGCTAATGAACAGGTAGGGTCTATTCTTGTCTCCCTACTCCCTGATAATAACAAAAGAGAAGCGACGGCCATTGCTGAGTTGCCAGCGATAAGCAACCATGGTCACGCTCATAGCGAAGCTGCCGCCTACCAACCGAAGTCTGCTAGGCTAGCTCGTGCGGCATTTCGAGAGCGTCGTTGCTAATGAACAGGTAGGGTCTATTCTTGTCTCCCTACTCCCTGATAATAACAAAAGAGAAGCGACGGCCATCACCGAGCCGCAGCGAGAAGCAACCATGGTCGCGCTCATAGCGAAGCTGCCGCCTACCAACCGGAGTCTGCTAGGCTGGCTCGTTCGGCACTTCGAGAGCGTCGTTGCTAATGAACAGGTAGGGTTTATTCTTGTCTCCCTACTCCCTGATAATAACAAAAGAGAAGCGACGGCCATCGCTGAGATGCCAGCGAGAAGCAACCATGGTCGCGCTCATAGCGAAGCTGCCGCCTACCAACCGGAGTCTGCTAGGCTGGCTCGTTCGGCACTTCGAGAGCGTCGTTGCTAATGAACAGGTAGGGTCTATTCTTGTCTCCCTACTCCATAATAATAACAAAAGAGAAGCGACGGCCATTGCTCATTTGCCAGCGAGAAGCAACCATGGTCGCGCTCATAGCGAAGCTACCGTCTACCAACCGGTGTCTGCTAGGCTGGCTCGTGCGGCACTTCGAGAGCGTCGTTGCTAATGAACAGGTAGGGTCTATTCTTGTCTCCCTACTCCCTGATAATAACAAAAGAGAAGCGACGGCCATTGTTGAGTTGGCAGCGTGAAGCAGCCATGGTCGCGTTCAAAGCGAAGCTGCCGCCGACCAACCGGAGTCTGCTAGGCTGGCTTGTGCGGCACTTCGAAAGCGTCGTTGCTAATGAACAGGTAGGGTCTATTCTTGTCTCCCTACTCCCTGATAATAACTAAAGAGATGCGACGGCCATTGCTGAGTTGCCAGCGAGAAGCAACCATGGTCGCGCTCATAGCGAAGCTGCCGCCTACCAACCGGAGTCTGCTAGGCTGGCTCGTGCGGCACTTCGAGAGCGTCGTTGCTAATGAACAGGTAGGGTTTATTCTTGTCTCCCTACTCCCTGATAACAACAAAAGAGAAGCGACGGCCATTGCTGAGTTGCCAGCGGTAAGCAACCATGGTCGCGCTCATAGCGAAGCTGCCGCCTACCAACCGGAGTCTGCTAGGCTGGCTCGTGCGGCACTTCGAGAGCGTCGTTGCTAATGAACAGGTAGGGCCTATTCTTGTCTCCCTACTCCCTGATAATAACAAAAGAGAAGCGACGGCCATTGCTGAGTTGCCAGCGAGAAGCAACCATGGTCGCGCTCATAGCAAAGCTGCCGCCTACCAACCGGAGTCTGCTAGGCTGGCTCGTGCGGCACTTCGAGAGCGTCGTTGCTAATGAACAGGTAGGGTCTATTATATATTGTCCCTCCATTGAAATCCCTGATAATAACAAAAGAGAAGCGACAGCAACTGCTGAGTTGCCAGTGAGAAGCAATTCTGGTCGCGCTCATAGCGAAGCTACCGTTTACCAACCGGTGTCTGCTAGGCTGGCTCGTTCGGCACTTCGAGAGCGTCGTTGCTAATGAACAGGTAGAGTCTATTCTTGGCTCCCTACTCCCTGATAATAACAAAAGAGAACGACTGTCATTGCTGTGCCGTCAGCGAGAAGCAACCATGGTCGCGTTCATAGCGAAGCTGCCGGCTACCAACCGGAGTCTGCTATGCTGGCTCGTGCGGCACTTCGAGAGCGTCGTTGCTAATGAACAGGTAGGGTCTATTCTTGTCTCCCTACTCCCTGATAATAACAAAAGAGAAGCGACGGCCACTGTTGAGTTGCCAGCGAGAAGCAACCATGGTCGCGCTCATAGCGAAGCTGCCGCCTACCAACCGGAGTCTGCTAGGCTGGCTCGTGCGGCACTTCGAGAGCGTCGTTGCTAATGAACAGGTAGGGTCTATTCTTGTCTCCCTACTCCCTGATAATAACAAAAGAGAAGCGACGGTCATTGCTGAGTTACCAGCGAGAAGCGACCATGGTCGCGCTCATAGCGAGCCTGCCGCTTGCCAACCGGAGTCTGCTAGGCTGGCTCGTGCGGCACTTCGAGAGCGTCGTTGCTAATGAACAGGTAGGGTCTATTATTGTCCATCTAGTGAAATCCCTGATAATAACAAAAGAGTAGCGACGGCAACTGCTGAGTTGCCAGTGAGAAGCAATTCTGGTCGCGCTCATAGTGAAGCTACCGTCTGTCAACCGGTGTCTGCTAGGCTGGCTCGTGCGGCACTTCGAGAGCGTCGTTGCTAATGAACAGGTAGGGTCTATTATTGTCCATCTAGTGAAATCCCTGATAATAACAAAAGAGAAGCGACGGCAACTGCTGAGTTGCCAGTGAGAAGCAATTCTGGTCGCGCTCATAGTGAAGCTACCGTCTGTCAACCGGTGTCTGCTAGGCTGGCTCGTGCGGCACTTCGAGAGCGTCGTTGCTAATGAACAGGTAGAGTCTATTCTTGTTTCCCTACTCCCTGATAATAACAAAAGAGAAGCGACGGCCATTGTTGAGTTGCCAGCGAGAAGCAACCATGGTCGCGCTCATAGCGAAGCTGCCGCCTACCAACCGGAGTCTGCTAGGCTGGCTCGTGCGGCACTTCGAGAGCGTCGTTGCTAATGAACAGGTAGGGTCTATTCTTGTCTCCCTACTCCCTGATAATAACAAAAGATAAGCGACGGCCATTGCTGAGTTCCCAGCGATAAGCAACCATGGTCGCGCTCATAGCGAAGCTGCCGCCTACCAACCGAAGTCTGCTAGGCTGGCTCGTGCGGCATTTCGAGAGCGTCGTTGCTAATGAACAGGTAGAGTATATTCTTGTCTCTCTACTCCCTGATAATAAAAAAAGATAAGCGACGGCCATTGCTGAGTTGCCAACCGGTGTCTGCTAGGCTGGCTCGTGCGGCACTTCGAGAGCGTCGTTGCTAATGAACAGGTAGGGGTATATTCTTGTCTTTCCAGTGAACTCCCTGTTAATAACAAAAGAAAAGCGACGCCCATTGCTGAGTTGCCAGCGAGAAGCAACCATGGTCGCGCTCATAGCGAAGCTGCCGCCTACCAACCGGAGTCTGCTAGGCTGGCTCGTGCGGCATTTCGAGAGCGTCGTTGCTAATGAACAGGTAGAGTATATTCTTGTCTCTCTACTCCCTGATAATAACAAAAGAGAAGCGACGGCCATTGCTGAGTTGCCAACCGGTGTCTGCTAGGCTGGCTCGTGCGGCACTTCGAGAGCGTCGTTGCTAATGAACAGGTAGGGGTATATTCTTGTCTTTCCAGTGAACTCCCTGTTAATAACAAAAGAAAAGCGACGCCCATTGCTGAGTTGCCAGCTAGAAGCAACCATGGTCGCGCTCATAGCGAAGCTGCCGCCTACCAACCGGAGTCTGCTAGGCTGGCTCGTGCGGCATTTCGAGAGCGTCGTTGCTAATGAACAGGTAGAGTATATTCTTGTCTCTCTACTCCCTGATAATAACAAAAGAGAAGCGACGGCCATTGCTGAGTTGCCAGCGATAAGCAATCCTGGTCGCGCTCATAGCGAAGCTGCCGCCTACCAACCGGTGTCTGCTAGGCTGGCTCGTGCGGCACTTCGAGAGCGTCGTTGCTAATGAACAGGTAGAGTCTATTCTTGTCTCCCTACTCCCTGATAATAACAAAAGAGAAGCGACGGCCATTGCCGAGATGCCAGCGAGAAGCAACCATGGTCGTGCTCATAGCGACCTACCAACCGAAGCCTTCTAGGCTGGCTCGTGCGGCACTTCGAGAGCGTCGTTGCTAATGAACAGGTAGGGTCTATTCTTGTCTCCCTACTCCATAATAATAACAAAAGAGAAGCGACGGCCATTGTTGAGTTGAGAAGCAACTATGGTCGCGCTCATAGCGAAGCTGCCGCCTACTAACCGGAGTCTGCTAGGATGGCTCGTGCGGCACTTCGAGAGCGTCGTTGCTAATGAACAGGTAGGGTCTGTTCTTGTCTCCCTACTCCCTCATAATAACAAAAGAGAAGCGACGGCCATTGCTGAGCTGCCAGTGAGAAGCAACCATGGTCGCACTCATAGCGAAGCTGCCGCCTACCAACCGGTGTCTGCTAGGCTGGCTCGTGCGGCATTTCGAGAGCGTCGTTGCTAATGAACAGGTAGGGTCTATTCTTGTCTCCCTACTCCCTGATAATAACAAAAGAGAAGCGACGGCCATTGTTGAGTTGCCAGCGAGAAGCAACCATGGTCGCGCTCATAGCGAAGCTACCGTCTACCAACCGGTGTCTGCTAGGCTGGCTCGTGCGGCACTTCGAGAGCGTCGTTGCTAATGAACAGGTAGGGTCTATTCTTGTCTCCCTACTCCATAATAATGTTACGCCGGTGGCATGATAAAAACTACAAATATGATTTTAGACACGTTAGAAGCGTTTTCAGCAGGCTGAAATGCGTTTTCAGGCCGTTTCAGAAGGTCCTCTTTCACATACTAGAAAATCAAATATTCACCCCAGATACCGTCGTTTTCAGGCGCCTGAAACATGTTTTCGGGCCGTTTCAGGATACCCTCTATCAGATGGCGCAATAACCTGAAAACCCGTTTTCAGGCGTTTTCAGGACCCCTTTTGGGCCTCTCAAGTACAAATCGGTATATAGCTAAATTTCCCATAGGAGTGAAAGAGAAAGCACTATTAGATAGAGACAGCACGAGAGAATGTTCTGGAAGGATGTGAACGAGAGAGCTATAGAGAGAACATTCTGGACGGGTGTGAAAGAGAAACCTGTGGAAAGAGACAGCGATACTCTAGAATGTTCGCGCACAGACGCACCGACCGACCTAACTCGGGAACTTTCTAGAATCGAATTATCTCGTACTTTGTAGATTTGAGTGGCTTGTATAAAAGCCCAGTATGTCCCGGCCAAGGAGTAGTTTCAATTGAGACAGCGAAGAGATAACATTAAGAGCGAAGACTGCGAATCGACTGCGAGTTTGAGAGTGTAACAGTGTGTGACTAATAGTGTTTTAGTAAAGTGTTTGTTCTTTTAATTAGTAATTAAAGTATCAGTTTTAATTAGTGGCTTATTCATACATTTTCTATAGAAAACCCACCCCACGAACGTAACAATAATAACAAAAGAGAAGCGACGCCCATTGCTGAGTTGCCAGCAAGAAGCAACCATGGTCGCGCTCATAGCGAAGCTGCCGCCTACCAACCGGAGTCTGCTAGGCTGGCTCGTTCGGCACTTCGAGAGCGTCGTTCCTAATGAACAGGTAGGGTCTATTCTTGTCTCCCTACTCCCTGAGAATAACAAAAGAGAAGCGACGGCCATTGCTGAGTTGCCAGCGGTAAGCAACCATGGTCGCGCTCATAGCGAAGCTGCCGCTTACCAACCGGAGTCTGCTAGGCTGGCTCGTTCGGCACTTCGAGAGCGTCGTTGCTAATGAACAGGTAGGGTCTATTCTTGTCTCCCTACTCCCTGATAATAACAAAAGAGAAGCGACGGCCATTGCTGAGTTGCCAACGAGAAGCAACCATGATTGCGCTCATAGCGAAGCTGCCGCCTACCAACCGGAGTCTGCTAGGCTGGATCGTGCGGCACTTCGAGAGCGTCGTTGCTAATGAACAGGTAGGGTCTATTCTTGTCTCCCTACTCCCTGATAATAACAAAGGATAAGCGACGGCCATTGCTGAGTTGCCAGCGAGAAGCAACCATGGTCGCGCACAAAGCGAAGTTTCCGCCTACTAACCTGTATCTGCTAGGCTGGCTCGTAAGGCACTTCGAGAGCGTCGTTGCTAATCGTTGTAAAGAAGGTCCTAAAGCGGACTCTCTGTGTCGATATCTCCCGAGTGTTTATTGACGTAAGAGCCGCAAGAAGAGACCACGGGGTGCTTTGCCAAGTTGCCAATCGGTAACGCTCAGTAGCTTATTGTAGTTTTCCCTCTCTGTCACTCTTTCGTATTAGCGCGACAACGATAGTTAGCTGCCTATCGTTAACGATTGAGCGTTAGCGAATGGTAATTTGTCTAAGCAACATGGAAAAAGCAACTGTGATTTAGTTGCAATATTCTGAAAAGTAACTACCCAAGTTTACCTGCACCGAACTTGAAAAACAAGAATATTCTGTACCCAATTGTATTATATTTTTACTTCGTAACTAATGATTAATTTTTGTTACAGTCGAACAATGTGAACAACCAGACCATAGCGACAGTTATGGGACCGGCGCTCAATATGTCGCTCAATTTGATCACCTACTTTATCAACAAGGCAGAAAAACTCTTCTCAGACGTCACTTTACAAAAGTAAGTATAATGACGAAATCGTGACTAATTATACCTGTAGGATCGGAACGTAAGAAGATGAGTGGAACGGAGCGTACGTGTGAGAGAAGGATGGTAGACGGTGCGAGAGGGACGGGAGAACGAACGAACGTTGTAAGATGTGAAAGGTGTAAGACGTGGTGTAAAAGAAGTAAAATCATTAGCTGGTGAAAATAAATCTAAATTAACGAAGAAACGCATTTTATTCGGAGGCAATAGAGAATCCCACATAATTTTGGTGTCAGAAGTGGGATTGCCTCAAGGATATTTAAGAAACGACGAAATTGAGAAAACCTTCAAAAAATACGAAGATCTCAAAGCGGCAGTATTTAAAGAATTCCCGGATTCCATTAACATCAAGGAGATGCACGAGCTGATGGGTAGTAGAAAGAAGAAGAAGGAAGAGTCCTACTATCAGTATATGCTGGTCATGAAGGAGTTGGGTAAACGCGCAAAATTCCCAGATTACATAGCTATACAATACATTATCGACGGCATAACTGATTACGAGCTTAATAAAGCTATTTTGTACGGCGCAACTACCTATCCGGTCCTAAAAGAAAAATTACAGTTATACGAAAAGATGAAGATGAAAACGAAGAAAGAAGTGCAAGAAGTTAAACCTAATCATAATAAGATAGAAAAAGATAATATGAAGAATTATTCATCATCGTCGGCAGGTCGAAAACGGTGCTATAAATGCGGCGAAGATAATCATTTGGCTTTGACATGTACGAAGGGCGTCAAATGTTTTCGGTGTAACGAGTTTGTTGGTTTGTATTGTGGTAAGCTTGCACGAGAAGATTAGCCAAGCTCAAGAAAAAGATGAGGAGCTCAATGCCATTAAACAGCTGATTTTGAAAGATGGAAATTACAATGACTTTTATGTGCAAAATGACATACTTTACAAAGGTGATCAGCGGCAACTGGTGGTACCTAAGATTATGGAAAAAGAAGTTATCAGGCAGGTACACGGTAATGGCCATTTTGCCATGAGAAAGATGAAAGAGGCCATAAGCAAAGATTATTATATAAGAAACATGGACAGGAAGATTGAAGAAGTAATTACAGGTTGTTACCTTGTTTATTAGCTACCAGAAAAGAAGGCAAACAAGAAGGATTTTTGAATCCTATTGCAAAAGAAGGAACGCCACTGCATACATTGCATTTAGACCACATTGGACCGTTGACTGAAACAAAAAAGCGTTACAATCATATACTGACAGTTGTGGACGCATTCACAAAGTTTGTGTGGCTCTACCCAACGAAGTCAACAACCAGTGCTGAAGTAATTAGCAGGTTGCAATTACAGCAGCAGACATTCGGTAACCCAATACGCATTATTACCGATAGAGGTACGGCATTCACGAGCGGAGCTTTCCAGAAGTACTGTGAAGATGAGGGTATCCAGCATGTGACTATTACGACTGGAGTAGCCAGGAGTAACGGTCAAGTAGAGAGAATCCATCGTATTATGATACCGATGTTGACCAAGTTATGCATAGAAGATCAGTCTCTATGGTACAAGCACGTGGGACGAGTACAGAGAGCTATAAATAGTACGTATCAGAGAAGCATAGATACCTCACCTTTCCAGCTGTTGACCGGTACCAAGATGAACTGCAAAGAGGATGTAGAAATATTAAACCTGTTGCAAAAAGAAATTATATCCCAGTTTGATGAAGAAAGAGAAATTCTAAGGCAGAAGGCCAAAGAACAGATTCAGAAGATCCAAGAGGAAAACAGAAAGAGTTTTAATAAAAAGAGGAAGCAGAGCACTAAGTATGAAGTAGGCGATCTTGTTGCGATTAAAAGAACACAGTTTGGGCCAGGTCTAAAGATTAAGCCGCAATTCTTAGGACCCTACAAGGTAACTAAGGTGAAGCGTAATGATCGCTACGACGTGGAGAAGCTTTACAGCGGTACGGAGGGGCCGAACAGGACATCTACGGCGGCAGATTTCATGAAGAGGTGGCCTGACGAAGACTGCGAGTAACTGGTAGGATTTTTAACCTTTTATTTTTGATCTTTTTTGATGATGGTGATGCAAGTAAGATACCTTATTTCTCGGTTACATATTTTCATGGCGTATATTTTAAAGACGGAACCTAAGCGGATAAACCTGATCTCAGTGATCTCACAAATAAGTATTTTTAAGTTAGCTTAAATTTTAAAAATGTCAAAGATCGTTACATAACATAGACTGTTGTTAGAATATTTTTATATGTTGTTTATTTACGCTGTTACCTTAAATTTCATGTTGCCAAAATGCTGTATTATGTAAAGTGCTATGTTGAGCACAATGTATTTAAGACAGTTGTTGTTTTGTTGGACAACTTTAACGTAAGATGTTTGTATGATGTGAAGATGAAAGAACGGGAATGATATCTGAGGGCAGATATTCTGCAGGACGGCCGAGAATGTAGGATCGGAACGTAAGAAGATGAGTGGAACGGAGCGTACGTGTGAGAGAAGGATGGTAGACGGTGCGAGAGGGACGGGAGAACGAACGAACGTTGTAAGATGTGAAAGGTGTAAGACGTGGTGTAAAAGAAGTAAAATCATTAGCTGGTGAAAATAAATCTAAATTAACGAAGAAACGCATTTTATTCGGAGGCAATAGAGAATCCCACACCTTTGTATGATGATGTGATTGATGTGTAAAATTCTTAAGACGCAAATGGTCCTGTACTATTGTGCTACTTTTGGGTTTTGAATAATTTTATTTTTAGATACAGTGTTTGGCAATATGAACTTCATTTGTTTCGAATTAGAACCGTAAAGAGTAAAAACCACTCTGTTACTAATTTGTACCGGGACTTAGTGTATTGTATTGTATACTGACGATTTTCCTCGACATCAACCGTACCTATTTTGCGTTGTCCCAACACTTGACATACGCCACACCACACCCTTAAATTTCTTCTGATGTATGCAGGTTACCGCACGATGTTTTCCTTCACCGTAAAGCACTTGTGAATATCAAATGATATTTCCTTTTGAAAAAAATATTGGGGAGGTAAAATGCCGCGCTGCGTGGCAGTCGTGCATTTTACCGCAAAATCCCAGTAGAATGAAACACTACACCGGCCACACGACCATATCAAACTCGTAATTGATACAAATAAATGCCTAGTTTGTCAGTTAATTAAGCTATTCCACTTTGACAAGAGCAACCCAACTCAAGGTACTTCTTAAATCCCGTTTTATTATTCCAGATACATTCCCCCCCTCCTGTCCATCCCCGCGGACTTCCCCGACTCGGCCACCGAGATCAGCGCGGAGCTGCGCAAACAGGAGTCCTTACTGAACCAGATACACGCCGAAATGCACGCTGGCTTCATCACTAACGCGAGAGACCAGCAGCTTTGGGAAGCGCAGCGGATAGTCACGCAGCTTAAGGTACTTTTTTTATGTTGGCACAACAAAGTGGCTCCACTCCACCTGATCGTAAGTGAAAAGTAGAGCCCAAATCGCGGCGGCAACGAACAGGAGACAATCAGTAACCTGTTAGTTGCCACCGCCTTGCTGGCCCGCTAGATGCTTCTTCACGCTTCGTTTAAAGGGTCCCAACTTATAGGTATGCGGAAACACATGTGCCGGTAAAGAATTCCACTTTTAAATAATCTCTAGGAGTTCCCGCTGAACCAGATACACACCGAAATGCACGCTGGCTTCTTTACCAATGCAAGAGATCAGCAGCTTTGGGAGGCGCAGCGGATAGTCACGCAACTTAAGGTACGTTTGAATAATCTGGCAGCTAAATAGCTACCTGTGGACTGCTGTTACATTCCCATACGGTAGGAGTTCCTGCTGAACCAGATACACGCCGAAATGCACGCTGGCTTCATCACTAACGCGAGAGACCAGCAGCTTTGGGAGGCCCAGCGGATAGTCACGCAGCTTAAGGTACTTTTGAATAATCTGGCGGCTAAATAGCTACCTGTGGTCCGCTGTACAACGGTGTTACATTCCCATACGGTAGGAGTTCCTGCTGAACCAGATACACGCCGAAATGCACGCTGGCTTCATCACTAACGCGAGAGACCAGCAGCTTAGGGAGGCGGATAGTCACGCAGCTTAAGGTACTTTTTTTATGTTGGCACAACAAAGTGGCTCCACTCCACCTGATCGTAAGTGAAAAGTAGAGCCCAAATCGCGGCGGCAACGAACAGGAGACAATCAGTAACCTGTTAGTTGCCACCGCCTTGCTGGCCCGCTAGATGCTTCTTCACGCTTCGTTTAAAGGGTCCCAACTTATAGGTATGCGGAAATACAACTGCCGGTAAAGAATTCCACTTTTAAATAATCTGGCGGCTAAATAGCTACCTGTGGTCCGCTGTACAACGGTGTTACATTCCCATACGGTAGGAGTTCCCGCTGAACCAGATACACGCCGAAATGCACGCTGGCTTCATCACTAACGCGAGAGACCAGCAGCTTTGGGAGGCCCAGCGGATAGTCACGCAGCTTAAGGTACGTTTGAATAATCTGGCAGCTAAATAGCTACCTGTGGACCGCTGTACAACGGTGTTCATTCCCATACGGTAGGAGTTCCTGCTGAACCAGATACACGCCGAAATGCACGCTGGCTTCATCACTAACGCGAGAGACCAGCAGCTTTGGGAGGCGCAGCGGATAGTCACGCAGCTTAAGGTACGTTTGAATAATCTGGCAGCTAAATAGCTACCTGTAGACCGCTGTACAACGGTGTTCATTCCCATACGGTAGGAGTGCCTGCTGAACCAGATACACACCGAAATGCACGCTGGCTTCATCACTAACGCGAGAGACCAGCAGCTTTGGGAGGCGCAGCGGATAGTCACGCAGCTTAAGGTACGTTTGAATAATCTGGCAGCTAAATAGCTGTCTGTGGACCGCTATACAACGGTGTTATATTCCCATACGGTAGGAGTTCCCGCTGAACCAGATACACGCCGAAATGCACGCTGGCTTCATCACTAACGCGAGAGACCAGCAGCTTTGGGAGGCGCAGCGGATAGTCACGCAGCTTAAGGTACGTTTGAATAATCTGGCAGCTAAATAGCTGTCTGTGGACCGCTATACAACGGTGTTATATTCCCATACGGTAGGAGTTCCCGCTGAACCAGATACACGCCGAAATGCACGCTGGCTTCATCACTAACGCGAGAGACCAGCAGCTTTGGGAGGCGCAGCGGATAGTCACGCAGCTTAAGGTACGTTTGAATAATCTGGCAGCTAAATAGCTGTCTGTGGACCGCTATACAACGGTGTTATATTCCCATACGGTAGGAGTGCCTGCTGAACCAGATACACGCCGAAATGCACGCTGGCTTCATCACTAACGCACGAGACCAGCAGCTTTGGGAGGCGCAGCGGATAGTCACGCAGCTTAAGGTGCGTTTGAATAATCTGGCAGCTAAATAGCTACCTGTGGACCGCTGTACAACGGTGTTACATTCCCATACGGTAAGATTTCCTGCTGAACCAGATACACGCCGAAATGCACGCTGGCTTCATCACTAACGCGAGAGACCAGCAGCTTTGGGAGGCGCAGCGGATAGTCACGCAGCTTAAGGTATGTTTGAATAATCTGGCAGCTAAATAGCTACCTGTGGACTGCTGTACAACGGTGTTACATTCCCATACGGTAGGAGTTCCCGCTGAACCAGATACACACCGAAATGCACGCTGGCTTCATCACTAACGCGAGAGACCAGCCGCTTTGGGAGGGGCAGCGGATAGTCACGCAGCTTAAGGTACGTTTGAATAATCTGGCAGCTAAATAGCTACCTGTAGACCGCTGTACAACGGTGTTCATTCCCATACGGTAGGAGTGCCTGCTGAACCAGATACACACCGAAATGCACGCTGGCTTCATCACTAACGCGAGAGACCAGCAGCTTTGGGAGGCGCAGCGGATAGTCACGCAGCTTAAGGTACGTTTGAATAATCTGGCAGCTAAATAGCTACCTGTAGACCGCTGTACAACGGTGTTCATTCCCATACGGTAGGAGTGCCTGCTGAACCAGATACACGCCGAAATGCACGCTGGCTTCATCACTAACGCGAGAGACCAGCAGCTTTGGGAGGCGCAGCGGATAGTCACGCAGCTTAAGGTACTTTTGAATAATCTGGCGGCTAAATAGCTACCTGTGGTCCGCTGTACAACGGTGTTACATTCCCATACGGTAGGAGTGCCTGCTGAACCAGATACACGCCGAAATGCACGCTGGCTTCATCACTAACGCGAGAGACCAGCAGCTTTGGGAGGCCCAGCGGATAGTCACGCAGCTTAAGGTACTTTTGAATAATCTGGCGGCTAAATAGCTACCTGTGGTCCGCTGTACAACGGTGTTACATTCCCATACGGTAGGAGTTCCTGCTGAACCAGATACACGCCGAAATGCACGCTGGCTTCATCACTAACGCGAGAGACCAGCAGCTTAGGGAGGCGGATAGTCACGCAGCTTAAGGTACTTTTTTTATGTTGGCACAACAAAGTGGCTCCACTCCACCTGATCGTAAGTGAAAAGTAGAGCCCAAATCGCGGCGGCAACGAACAGGAGACAATCAGTAACCTGTTAGTTGCCACCGCCTTGCTGGCCCGCTAGATGCTTCTTCACGCTTCGTTTAAAGGGTCCCAACTTATAGGTATGCGGAAATACAACTGCCGGTAAAGAATTCCACTTTTAAATAATCTGGCGGCTAAATAGCTACCTGTGGTCCGCTGTACAACGGTGTTACATTCCCATACGGTAGGAGTTCCCGCTGAACCAGATACACGCCGAAATGCACGCTGGCTTCATCACTAACGCGAGAGACCAGCAGCTTTGGGAGGCCCAGCGGATAGTCACGCAGCTTAAGGTACGTTTGAATAATCTGGCAGCTAAATAGCTACCTGTGGACCGCTGTACAACGGTGTTCATTCCCATACGGTAGGAGTTCCCGCTGAACCAGATACACGCCGAAATGCACGCTGGCTTCATCACTAACGCGAGAGACCAGCAGCTTTGGGAGGCCCAGCGGATAGTCACGCAGCTTAAGGTACTTTTGAATAATCTGGCGGCTAAATAGCTACCTGTGGTCCGCTGTACAACGGTGTTACATTCCCATACGGTAGGAGTTCCTGCTGAACCAGATACACGCCGAAATGCACGCTGGCTTCATCACTAACGCGAGAGACCAGCAGCTTTGGGAGGCGCAGCGGATAGTCACGCAGCTTAAGGTACGTTTGAATAATCTGGCAGCTAAATAGCTACCTGTAGACCGCTGTACAACGGTGTTCATTCCCATACGGTAGGAGTGCCTGCTGAACCAGATACACGCCGAAATGCACGCTGGCTTCATCACTAACGCGAGAGACCAGCAGCTTTGGGAGGCGCAGCGGATAGTCACGCAGCTTAAGGTACGTTTGAATAATCTGGCAGCTAAATAGCTACCTGTAGACCGCTGTACAACGGTGTTCATTCCCATACGGTAGGAGTGCCTGCTGAACCAGATACACACCGAAATGCACGCTGGCTTCATCACTAACGCGAGAGACCAGCAGCTTTGGGAGGCGCAGCGGATAGTCACGCAGCTTAAGGTACGTTTGAATAATCTGGCAGCTAAATAGCTGTCTGTGGACCGCTATACAACGGTGTTATATTCCCATACGGTAGGAGTTCCCGCTGAACCAGATACACGCCGAAATGCACGCTGGCTTCATCACTAACGCGAGAGACCAGCAGCTTTGGGAGGCGCAGCGGATAGTCACGCAGCTTAAGGTACGTTTGAATAATCTGGCAGCTAAATAGCTGTCTGTGGACCGCTATACAACGGTGTTATATTCCCATACGGTAGGAGTTCCCGCTGAACCAGATACACGCCGAAATGCACGCTGGCTTCATCACTAACGCGAGAGACCAGCAGCTTTGGGAGGCGCAGCGGATAGTCACGCAGCTTAAGGTACGTTTGAATAATCTGGCAGCTAAATAGCTGTCTGTGGACCGCTATACAACGGTGTTATATTCCCATACGGTAGGAGTGCCTGCTGAACCAGATACACGCCGAAATGCACGCTGGCTTCATCACTAACGCACGAGACCAGCAGCTTTGGGAGGCGCAGCGGATAGTCACGCAGCTTAAGGTGCGTTTGAATAATCTGGCAGCTAAATAGCTACCTGTGGACCGCTGTACAACGGTGTTACATTCCCATACGGTAAGATTTCCTGCTGAACCAGATACACGCCGAAATGCACGCTGGCTTCATCACTAACGCGAGAGACCAGCAGCTTTGGGAGGCGCAGCGGATAGTCACGCAGCTTAAGGTATGTTTGAATAATCTGGCAGCTAAATAGCTACCTGTGGACTGCTGTACAACGGTGTTACATTCCCATACGGTAGGAGTTCCCGCTGAACCAGATACACACCGAAATGCACGCTGGCTTCATCACTAACGCGAGAGACCAGCCGCTTTGGGAGGGGCAGCGGATAGTCACGCAGCTTAAGGTACGTTTGAATAATCTGGCAGCTAAATAGCTACCTGTAGACCGCTGTACAACGGTGTTCATTCCCATACGGTAGGAGTGCCTGCTGAACCAGATACACACCGAAATGCACGCTGGCTTCATCACTAACGCGAGAGACCAGCAGCTTTGGGAGGCGCAGCGGATAGTCACGCAGCTTAAGGTACGTTTGAATAATCTGGCAGCTAAATAGCTACCTGTAGACCGCTGTACAACGGTGTTCATTCCCATACGGTAGGAGTGCCTGCTGAACCAGATACACGCCGAAATGCACGCTGGCTTCATCACTAACGCGAGAGACCAGCAGCTTTGGGAGGCGCAGCGGATAGTCACGCAGCTTAAGGTACGTTTGAATAATCTGGCAGCTAAATAGCTACCTGTAGACCGCTGTACAACGGTGTTCATTCCCATACGGTAGGAGTGCCTGCTGAACCAGATACACGCCGAAATGCACGCTGGCTTCATCACTAACGCGAGAGACCAGCAGCTTTGGGAGGCGCAGCGGATAGTCACGCAGCTTAAGGTACGTTTGAATAATCTGGCAGCTAAATAGCTACCTGTAGACCGCTGTACAACGGTGTTCATTCCCATACGGTAGGAGTGCCTGCTGAACCAGATACACGCCGAAATGCACGCTGGCTTCATCACTAACGCGAGAGACCAGCAGCTTTGGGAGGCGCAGCGGATAGTCACGCAGCTTAAGGTACGTTTGAACAATCTGGCAGCTAAATAGTAAATAGCTACCTGTGGTCCGCTGTACAACGGTGTTTCATTCCCATACGGTAGGAGTTCCCGCTGAACCAGTTACACACCGAAATGCACGCTGGCTTCATCACTAACGCGAGAGACCAGCAGCTTTGGGAGGCGCAGCGGATAGTCACGCAGCTTAAGGTACGATTGAATAATCTGGCAGCTAAATAGCTACCTGTGGACCGCTGTACAACGGTGTTCATTCCCATACGGTGGGAGTTCCCGCTGAACCAGATACTGATACTGTGGCATGCACAATATTTTTCATCAAACCTATGAGGGAAAAACAGGCAATATTTTTTTTTATTCAGAAAACTACTCTAAAATGGTCTAAACCATATCTAAAAATTAAGTTGACTTAAACTCGAACACGTGAGTGACAAAAGCACCGGGTGAGATATGCTGCCCTAGTACAGTCAAGTGCAAAAATAAGTATCGAAAGAATCCGTTCATAAATATGTTACGACGTTCTTATTACACAGAATTTGAGTGCACTGGGACATATTTTTGAACGTTTTTGTATACCCCTTATTTTGTCTTCGACTGTACTCCAATGATATCATTTTTATTACAGTAACAACTGCTGTGACGGAATGTTGTATGAAATTCCATAGGCATAATGACGCACCTACGGCGTGCAACGCCTGCGCGCATTGGCGCACTTACCAAACAGGTGTAATGAAAATAATTGTATACTTCAGGTAGTTAAACTAACTACTTGTGAAACACTGTACCTCTAGAGGTGTCACATTCATGCAGGAGTTTCCACTGATCCAGATATACGCCAAATGCAACCCTAGGCTACTCTAAAACCATGTCATAATGGCAAGTAGTACTAGATTTCGTACAATTCAATTTAGAGCCTCACTTAGTTACTCAGCTCAATGTGCGATAGAAGTACAACATTTATACCACGACGGCTAACAAGCAGATGTAATTGTGTTATAGGTACCTATTTTTGTGGTAAGATAAAAAAGTCGACTATCGACGAGCTATAAAGAGCACAGCTCGTTGTCAAATCAATCGAAAGTGTCAGCAAATTTTAACGTTGTACTTCAGGTTAACATTATGGCTGAACTAAACATGCTGCTTATTACACAGCTTTTGATAAAGTTAAGCTCAAGATAAAATCAAATATGACTTAACTGGTTACATCCTGCCTCATACACGACAGTCATTCCACAGTATATAATATATATAACTTTTTAATACTTCAATAAAAATCTGTGAGATAAGAAGTTAGTCTTATTTAGCGGGCCCAATGTTTGCTTACTCCTGTCCAATATTTATTCACAATTGAACCACTGACTGATATGGATATCGACGACCTTGATATTATGGAGGTGCCCTTAGATACTTCATGTTAGGATTGTGGTCTGTCAGCATGTGATAAGATAAATTTGTATCCAATAATTTGTAGATAAGTACTTATTTATTTAGAACCATCCTTATTTTTAAACAAAAAGTCTAAAGATGGTAAATAGTGTCAATAGAGGCGCATAGTAAATATTTTATTTTGTTTAGTTTTCTGAATAATATATTTGTTTGAATTGAACATTGTCAGTAGGTATCAAATAGCAAAAAACAGTAGTTTCTTTTTTTCATTTTGATTTCATTTATAGGGTGTTTTCTGTGTTTTCTTATTGTTTTATGTCAGTTAATTACGTGTATAATCAATTTATTTATGTCAGTATCTTAGAACGAAGCATTCGCCATGCTCGGTTGCGTGTTGCGGTAATAAAGAAAACTATTAATAAGACCAAGTTTTTTACATGCCACCATTTCATCGTGGGTTATTTTTTCGCAGAGAAAACTCCGATCTAAGCAGAAATCGGTCGAGCCGAATTCGCTTCAGCCGCAGCAGCCGTCGATCGACGAGAAGACAGAGGACGAGCCCGCTCCCGGCCCCTCGCAGAAGGAAGCCTCCCCCGCGGAACCGGAGCCCCTCACTCCATCCACCAACGAAGCATTCCCGGACGCCACGGACTCTTCTAACGCCCCCGACCCCACATTCCCCGTTGAATTTGAAGACAACTTCGACATAAAATTCCAAGACACTAAAGAAACCCATAGGATAATCCCAAACAAAAACGAATTCGAGGCGAAGTTCGAGGAAAAGTTCGAAGAAAATGAAACTCAAGTCAAAATTCCAGTTAAAAACGACTTCGATTTAAAGTTCGAAGAAATAAAAGAACCGCTAAGATTGGGTGCCGGTAAAAACGACTTCGATTTAAAGTTCGAAGACGCAAAACAATCGCCGGCAGATGAAGCCTTTCCCGAACCAGAGCAGGAAAAACCAAAACTCACCGAAAAAGAACTAAAAGTATTACGTTTAGAATTAGAGAACGCAGAATATCTACAATTGAAGTCCCTACTGCAGGCTAAAATCAATTCAGAACAGTTTGAAATCGTTAAACTTCGAAGCCATGTGGCATTGAAAAATAAGCAGGAAGGTAATTTGCAGTGCAATAAGGAAAACAAAGAAAATTACACGCCCGAAGAGCAAGAATTGAGACAGAGACTGATCAAAGAAAACGCCATGCTGGAACAGAAAAGACTGAGTTTGATAAATCAAATATTCCAAGAAAGAGTTGCCTGTATACAACTTAAAATTGAACTTGCTATGAAGGAAATATTATCGAAATCGTAAGTTTTTCAATGAATGTACTTCTATGTACTTGATCTATGTTTAAGCTAACAGTAGGTGTTCCTAGTGCGGATGGTATACCTCTCTAATAATTTATAATATATCTCAAATAATAAGTAATGTGATGTTAGATTGTATGTAAAATGTATTTAAAATATGAATAAATATATAACCTATTATAGCTTATTCCTGTTTGTTTTTATTGACATATCAATAGCAGCATAGTTTGTGGTACATAATATGTCTTATAAAGGGCAAATAAACTACTAGCTATTTCCGCTTTGCACCGTTCGTTACCAAATATTAGTAAAGTTTATGTAGTTAAAATTTGATGATAAGAATCTTTGGGGTATAAATGGAATAATAAATGTAATAAAGTCTTGATGGATATTAAAAAACAATATCAGTTCATTCCATTCGTCATTGAATACTTACTGCAACAATGAAACAAAATGCTATTATTTTCAATTTATTGATATTTACGTAACACGTTCTAGAAGATTAATTTTAATTTTATCTTCGTACTTGAAATCGTTAACTGTGTTATCGTGTTGCCTACCCTACTTATGTATCGATTATCTACACTTGTAATAAAACAAATGACGTGTAAATGATTGCGGATTGTAGTCACAAGACCACAATTTCTCTTAATATAATTTAATCGGAAAGTCACGGGTTGTTGTCTATGGCTAACTGTCTTACCTAAAAAAACTAACGCTTTCTCAAAAACAATAACGTAGGTCTACAGACTCCCAGATGGATGTTCTCAGTTCGATTTTTAGAACAAGGACCTTACCTTAGTTGTGTTTTTTTACTTAATGAAAATTTAATCATATAAACGATACAAGACGACTAGACAAAGCAAGAGTAACCACCTAAAGAATAGACAACTCTTTTATGAAAAACAAACCTGTGTAATGTTTAAAATCTCAACATCATTTATGTAGGTACAGTCGAAGACAAAATAAGGGGTATACAAAAACGTTCAAAAATATGTCCCAGTGCACTCTAATTCTGTGTAATAAGAACGTCGTAACATATTTATAAACGGATTCTTTCGATACTTATTTTTGCACTTGACTGTACCTCAGAGGCAGATTTACCCTTATAGACCGAGTAGTCGGTCGAGTCGTAAGATCTTTAAAAAATATATAGGTACAGTCACGTCTAAAAGTATGTATACATAATAAGATTTGAAAAATATGTAGCCACACATTTTCATCCAAAATATGTATCTATTACTGACACCAAAAAATTGTATTCATTAAACTGTTTCAGTATTATGTCACATTATGCTTCAGAAAGTTGCATACTTAAATAAATTACATATAAATGTATCCTCCTCGTAGTCAAAAATAAGTATACATGAATTTCCTTATACATTTAACCACACTAATTTGGCAAATATTTGTATACGTCGTTTGATTCATAGATAATATTATTACGTAAACACGATTTGATGTTTTGACGTGTCTAAGTGTAATCGATTTTAAAATGAAGTTTCTTCCATGTGGCCAGTGACTTTCTTTTATAATATGAAACCTATCTAAAGCCACAAATAGGTAGTGGCTGTTTATGAAACTCAAAAGTATTATAATTTTATATTAGTTATTAAAATTAAAACTACTATTTTATAACTGAAAGAGAGAAGAAATGTTTTGTTTGTCAAGCATTATAAAGTAAATACCACTTGTAAATCTGTATTTTTTCTTATTACTCTCTTAGGGCAATTCGAAATAAAGAAGTTTGGGTTTGAAGTGCTGGTAATAAATAATAAATTCAAGATAGACAACTGTCTATCAATATAATTCGATGACAATTATAAAAATATAGGTTCGGTTATTGAAAATATAGGAGAACACGACTCTTTACATTTTTACGAAGACATTAGAGTGCATGTTCAGATATTTTTGAGCACCCTGAATAATATATATATATTTGTGATGGCGAGAATAACATGTTACGGACATATTTCTCCTGTTAGTTGCAAAATGCCGTTCCGATTTAGACTGAGTAGAAAAAACTTGATATTATTAAAATAAAAACAAAAATGCTTACCTAGGGCACTTTTCTGTGAATGACCCTAAACTGAAATACACAATATTTACAACTGAGCTCAATCAAAAAATTTGGACTGTCAAGTGCGTCATAGAATAATCGTGAGATAGATGTATGCAGTGACAAGTCTGCACTGTTTTCGTGAATTGTCAAATCAGTTAATTATACAACTTACGATTCTATGCCAGTCAGACAAGGTTATTTTTTGCTGTCTGAATACATATTTATGAATCAAACTGCGTATATAAATATTTGACAAATTGGTGTGGTTACATGTAAACGGAAACCATTCATGTATACTTATTTTTGACGACGAGGTGAATACATTTAAATGAAATTTATTTAAGTATGAAATCTTGTGAAACATTTTGTGATTGATTACATAATACTGAAATAGTTTAATAGATACATTTTTGGTGTCAGTAATAGATACATATTTTTGATACAATGTATGACTACATATCTATGCAACCTTGTTTTTGTATACATATTTTTAGACGTGACTGTACAAATCTAACTACACTCGCTACACACGGACAGGCTTGTTTTAGACGCGGAGGGTTTCAGAGGTTAAATGCCTATCATAGTGACCCTCACATTTGCGTGAGTCTGGCTCTGTGACTTTTTTACTTACTACAAACTTATTTTACAAAATGTCAAAATTTGAAAAAAAAAACAGTTCAATCGGTAGGTACACGAGAAGTGGCTGAAATTTAACTAAGAAGCAATATTTAATTCATGAGAGCTCTGAATCGAGAAGGCATGTTAGAATTTATAATAAACGTTAAGTAATTACATTTAATTAAGCGTGTTACATCCAACAACAAATGGAATACGAATACCTACATACAGGTATACATCACGAATGAGTCTGGCACAATAGAAAACAATATCTTATGGAAACCCTCGCTTATTTTAGTTATTTTGATCACAATCATTTAAATTCAATGATTCTGGAACACTTTCCAATCCAACATTAATCGCAGTTTTTCTACGATTATTTAGAATTCCATTCGGATATTAATTTCTAATGGTCACGTTATTTTATTTCCGCAGATATCGATAAACTGCTAAATTCTAAATTGCACCTAATGTAAACGGACTTAGGTAGTTACTACTATGAACAATTAAGTTAATTCATAACGGAAAGAAGTTTCGATAAGATATTTCTAAATCCACTTCTACGCCATCGATATTAGAGTCTGGTTTAGATAGGTATTTTGTTCGAAAATTGATTTCGATATCAATGAACTCACGTACACAATGACCGGATGTATGAGCCTACATCTATGCCGTTCCTGGTACGATGGATGATGCGTTCCGTTGGATCACGACGAGTTTTGGCCTAGCAAATCACAGGACAAGTATTCCCTGAGAGTGGTACAGTCAACGTCAAAAATATCATTACGGTCTAGCTGCCAAAAATATATTTGTTCGACTTTATTTCCTTGACATTAAAGTCGTGTAAATCTATTTAGCACCTAAATCGTAATGATATCTTTGAAGTCGACTGTACACTAACGTCCAAAAAATTTTATACATTTCGGAACGTATGCACACGGCATAAGGATCAAAATCGTTGATATACTTTTGAAGGCGACTGTATTATGCACACGCTGTCATTCACTGCATGTCATGTGTGCAGTATTTTTACCTGGGGGGTTACCATAACGTACTAATGCGATTCAGTTTAGGTTCAGGGATATACAGGGATATACGACTCGTATAGCTTTGTCCCTTTCTCTCAACCTAAACTGAACCGCGTTAGTACTTCATGGTAACCCCCTGATCCGTATTATTGAACCGCGAGTGCAGGTAGACCGTCTATCTCTTTATAAAACTACTGCACTCTCTACACTCAGGGAAGCGGTTTTAGACAGGGACGGCGTTAGTGGTTTTAATAAGGAAGCATTTAATACACTGCTTGTTCCGAGATCTCGGTTCAGCCCTCTAGGGTTAACTATATTATAGATTAACAGCCGTATTCATAAAATGTTAGAGGACTGTTGAAGGGTCCTTCAGAGACGGGTGTCAAAAAACGTGATTCATAATCATCAAATAGCGCTAATCAGTCCCTCAACAGTTCATTATCTCATGCTCAAGTTAAGAGGTCGTGCTTGTGGTATTCAAAAGTAATACCTACATTTTTAAATAGATATTTGCTTTCATATTCTAATATTCAGCATCTCTTGTGATTATTTCTAAAAGCAGTCTCGAAAAAAAGCAATGTAAGCAATCTACAAATATCTGAACAAGCCTCTATTGTTATGGCAATAAAGGCGTGTTCAGATAATTTCGAACGCTCCGGACGCTTCGATATATCAGATGGTGACTGTACATAAATATATGGTTTTTCTTTGTACATAAGTACTCATGTAAGTCATGTACAAAGGAAATCTATGTATGTAGAATAAAGATGTTGTTCAGCTTAGACAAGGAAAATTAACACATACTTTGCGTTTAGAAAACCCCGACCCGGTGTTAAATAGCTTACTGAAGCAACAGATTGTTGTTGAGCAATAACCTGTGAACTGTGAATAAACTTATCCGTTGTAACGTTGTAAGACATGTATCTACCTCTATTGAAAATATTATAAAATAATACGATCCACTTTGTGATATACCTAGTCCCTATCATAGAACTATAGTTATTTGTTATACAAGGGTGCAAAGTTGTATTTTACCCGCGAGTATGAAATTGAAACACGAGCAAGCGAAAGGATTCTATAGTTGAACCACGAGCGAAGCGAGTGGTTCTAAAATAGAATCCTGAGCGCAGCGAGTGTTTTGACATACGAGAAGTAAAATACATTTGCACCCGTGTGTAACACAAAACTTTTCCCCTCACTATAGCGAGGAAACTCAAAAAAGGTAATTATTTGTTCACATTACAATCATCATCGGGTTAGTGATAATAATTTTCCAAATGCATCATGTATTTAATGCAAGATTTTGTCGCAGTAAATTTAAGTACCACGAAAAAGTAAACGCAGCACGATTTTAACACATTCCTGTAGTTGCACACCAACGCCAATGCATTATTAAATCATTCTCATTCATTATTTTTACAAAATTATAACAGAACACCCTGAAAGTTGTTTAGTTTACTATTTTTATGCGTGTTCGAGTCGGTAAATAAAGATTATAACCTATAATATTCTTTGACAATGTTGACGTTGACATTTTCTGCGTTTTGTGATTGCATCTAGTCATCTTATCATCATTCACTAAAACAATTGTTACTTATGGAATTTTAGGATTTATATGTTAAAATCATCATATTATATAAAGGTTTGTATTTTACACTAAATTCTCAAACAAATTATTTAATTATCATTAATATGGAACAATTTCCATGAGCATTTTACGTTTTGTTATTCCAAAACCAAGGTCATTACTTTGCCACACAAGTGAATAATATGCGTTTTTACACGTTCGTATTAAAGGATAAACGAGCACTTTACGAGCTAGTGAGGGGAAAAGTTCATTAATACTTCCTAGACAATTTTTCACTTTTAATCAATGGACTGATATGTGGAAATGTGGAACTTGTATGTCGGTGCCCTGCCCTTACTGTACGTCTTAGATGGCACATGGATGTAGTAGGTAATTAGATGTAATGTTTGGGTAAATTGTTCTCTAAATTCTATCACTGATGCCGAAATAATTTAGAACCCCAACAAAATGAAACAAATTAAAACACACCTAACCAAATTCAGTGGATGCAAGTTTTTGGTCGGTATGGCACCCACAAAATTTGGTGATTTATACCGATTAACGAAGCCGCCACCTTACGAATTTTATTGTAGCGAACTTCCAATTTTCATTCGTGAGGTGCTTTGACCTCTAACACTCATACTCATAAGACACACACTCACTGAATCCCATACAAGTAAAACAATAAAAATATATAAGAGGTACCTATAAGTACATGTAATGATACGTATGTACACTCGACCAATTGGAACCCTAGGCCACTCTAGAACCATGTCAAAATGAAAAGCCGTTTGAAATGTCTTACAATCTGATTGATAACGTTACTTTGACATGGTTCCTGAGTGGCCTAGGGTTCCAATTGGTTGACTGTACAACTAGGTAGGTACCTACTTAAATTAAAAAAAAAAACACATTAAAAAAAAGTTATTGATTTGTTGCACAAAAACTAGAGTAATTAAGATTTTTTAAACTAGGGAATTCACCTTCATTTGCTTTTAAAACCAACAAATACATTTGTCAACAAGTGAACCATTGATACCTAAAGTACCTATGAAAAAATAGTTAAGTAGGTACAACATTTTCGTATCCTATCCAGTCGTAGGTATAGCTTCCTACAAGGCAGATTTACCTAAGCGTGGTTAATAAATTCAGAACTTAAATCAGATTGCTTTAAAGTCGCTTTTAAATGAATTATCTAATCCGTATGGGAAGATCTAAATATAACCGGAAATGCGCACGCTCATATAAATCTTTCACATGTGTCGATCTCACACCAAAAATATACTAAGAGAAGAATTCCATTCAAATCTGTACGTAACAAAACATATGGCATTTTAAGTATTTCAAACGATACGTGAGAGCATACTTTTTAATAATTCAATGAGATGGTCAAGCCAAAAACGTATGTAAATGGAATGAGATCATGTATGTCCATTCGTATGGTAATATAGCCTTCACATTTTGGCGCTAAACCCAAGTCTCTTTTGGTCATACAAGTTTTAAATTTGTTTTGACTAAAATACAAGAGAAGGAGCGACTCGTTGTCTGAATTTAAAATAGATTTTTTGAAAAGTTACTAGATCTACAATAGTAGGTAGGGCTTTTTGGACAACATTTATTACCATGACCTATCTTTTATGCGTTTACAATACAATACAATACTCTTTATTGCACACATCGTAACATGAAATAACAAAAAATATATATCTTAAAGGTAGAGGTAAGACAACAGGCGGTCTTATCGCTAAAGAGCGATCTCTTTCAGACAACCTTTGGGCAATGAAACAATGCAACCAGTAAAAAAAAACAGTAGTACATTTACGATACCTATAAGTAGGTATATTTTTTTTAAATTGTTAGCAATACCTACCTACTACCAGCATAATTTAATATATATTGTCGAATTCTAAATAGCGCCACAAGATAACAAATGCGTCGCTACCTACAGTAATGTTTACGAAATCGCATCCGTTGGAATTCTGACAGAAGAAAAGCTCCGCCTAAATATTTACTAAACGTTTCTTCTTCGACATTAGTATACCTGTCACTGGTATAATTTGATCTCGAATATTTAAAACAACTGATCGACTTTGGAGATCATCTTGTACTGGATGACCTGTGACGATATACTCTGCATCTGCAAGTGTATCAACACAATTCATTTTATCATGTTTGTGAAACAGGCGCTAGAGCAACCCACTTTAAAAATGTCAACAACATCTTTTATTAGATGATTCGGCCATCAAAACTAATGGTGCATTAATGAGATACCTCCTTATTAATTAAGTATTTGGTCTCTCAAGCAAGTGTTGCAGGTTTGTTCAAAACGAAAACAACCTGGGAGAGATTCTGAACAAGGTTCCTGTTCAGTGTTATTGTTATTACAAATTAAGCATTGTTATTAAAATATACCTTGACACAAACAATTAAATCCGGCTTATTATAGTTATTATTTCCTCCCCAATGACCTCATTACTAGAATTTAATTATTTGACATCAGCTATGGTACCTAATGTTATTGTAATTTTATCTCACTGAAGATAAACCTACCTGGTCTAATAGACCTTAATGGAATCTATTTTAAAAGTAAACATTTGAGACATTAGTTATATTCTGTAGATAGTGTAAAGAATTAGTTAGTTATAGTAATTAACAATGAGCTGCTAAGTAGGTCTAGCGTATTTGGGGCATTTTGCCTTTTAATATTCATTATCGTTACATAACGAGGCGCGCCGGCGGCCGCGCGCGCGCGGCTTTCACTCCATCCGCGATTAATTACGAAGACGATTGTGTACGCGCAGCGCTTCTATTTACTCAACTGCTTCGCCCGCCGAAAGATAAAGAAACTACCAAAGTGCCTGCGTTACACGGCTGTATCTTATCGCGAACAGTCTATTGATCACTCGCCATACATCGCGCTAGCCTCGCCTTAATCGGACGGCAGAACCTGCCTTATTGTCCAATTTAACTTCAAAACGCTTTTGTGGCCGCGATGTTACCGGTGAAGTCATAATGTGCGCCGTATAAAAATAGAACCGTGCGTTTACAGGAAAATAGTGTCAATAACAAAGTGTTGCGGTTTGTAATCGAGCGGAAATGGCGGCCAAATCGCCTACATTAAGTTTGAAGTCGCGGGAAATCATCGGTGTGGATCAGTTCAGTCAGCGCCGCGAAGTGTTCGACAAACACGACACCGTGTTCCTCCCGCTGTCGTCGCCGACCAACCTGGCGCCCTCTTACGTCGAAGTTGAACCCATAGTGACGTCCAATCACGGGAAGACTACAAGCAATTTTAAACGTAACAGCCCGGGATATTCAAGCATGCGGGAATCGCGAACGGATAACTCGGAGACCTTCGAGTTCCGAACGCGGAAATACTCCGACAATTTCACTTCGGAATCAAATCAAGACGATGTGGATTACAGGAGAAGTATGACTGAGCGTACTAGGAGATTGTCTAAGTTAAGGCGTGAATTCTTAACTTCTAACTTGCATGAGCCCAGCAATGACAGCACATTTACTCGCGCTGGGACCCGCGCTTCCATGCCGGTAAGAAGCGCCTCCATAAATTACAAGATAGAAAGCCCTAATTTGTATAAATTTCCATTTGCGGAGCGAATTGCTACGCCACCTCCCGTGCGCAAACTTACTTTGGATTTAGGTCCGTCAGAAGTCGATAGTGGAAAGGAGAACCAAGATCCTGAGTTTAGGTCGAAAATTGTTAGCTTGCCAGATACTGACGCTTTAAAGAAACTTGATCATCAAAAGATGTTTGAAGAACTCGTGAAAAGATATTCCCCACAGCGCAAGCCGGTCGACTGGAAAATACCACCTACCAAGCCCAGGATTGTTGATTCAGTTCCGAAACTTACAACTCCTAGCATGGCAAGCCAAGAGAGTTCGGATAGTAAGAAACAATTAGAAGATAAGACATTCAGACCAGAAGATGACGATGTTTTCGATAAAAAAACTGAAACTGAAGTTAGTTTAGTGATTGAAGAAAAAGTGGAAGAATCAAAAGAATTGCAGCGCAATGGACCCGAAATTGTTATTCAAGAAGCAGATAAACAATTAAATGATAATAAAGAAAGAGAATCAAAAATTTCTCTGACAGAACTAGCCGAGAAGAATGATGAAGTGCCGGAATTATCCACCATAACTCGACAAATTAGCAAAGAATCAGCTAAAAGGCCACCTTTAGATAAAATAGTTGACTTAACGATCCCAGATTTGTTAGAGAAAATGACTGTTGAAGGTGAGGGCCTAGAGCACAAGAAAGACCTGAAAAAGGTTAAGCGGAAGAGAAGTTTTCTGGACAAACTACTCGGGCGTAATAAAAAGGATAAAGTTATTGTAGGTAATGATAAATAACTAAATAATGAAGTACTTGTTACTTTGCATTTGTACTACACCTGCCAAAGACTATCAGGATTGATCGGTGATAAAACTATGACGTCAAAGTTTACATATAAGAATATTTTTATACATATTGAACCAGTAGTATTTTTGATAAATTATTTTTGTTATAATTAAGCCTCAGACTTCCTCTACTCGACTCTTTATCTAAATGCAATGGCTGGGTTATCAATATTTGATAAAAAGTAAGTGCCATGTGACGCTCCCTATCTGCCAAATTCTTAGTAATGGTTATAAAGTGTATAAGGTAGGTTTTAAAGATGGGCTTATAATGAGTTGGCGCTTGCCGTTTTATTGTTACCAGGGGTATGTTTTTGTCAAACTATTGTATTGCCGCGTTTACTATTCATTCAAATAAAACGATAAAAAGTTATATAATAAAAGATATAAAATCAAATGGAATTTACCCCGTGACCTCGAATGTTGGAAAGGACTCTAATCATTCGGATGTTTATTGTTTATTTAACACAAGATACTTAACTACACGATAATATTAGTTAAAATTGTGTTGTATAAATAAATATTTATTTTTATTTACCTATAGAATCCTAATAAATAAGAACAAGGACGCATAACTCGCAAATTACTGTGGACTTCCTTCCTGCTAATTAGTTCAATCTGTATTTATTGAATTATTTATTATTCATATTATTTGCACTCGCTGTGTTGGTGTTTACATATAATATTCTGTGAAGTTATATTGTAATAACTATAATAAGTATAGTTCGAGAAATATAAATTGAACGTTTATTTTTACTATAATGTAGGTAGAAAGTTACCAATTTATATTTCACGAACTATAACTGTTTTGAACTTTATTTTTATCACGAATAATTGATACACACGAATTTAACAGAAATATAATTTTATTTAGAACATTGATAAAATATACAATTCTACTAAGTATCACGTTTCATTTAATTTGAGTGTCTAATTTCCTCACCTCCTGTTCTAGCGTGAAGAGATGGTCATCATGGACATCAGGTGCTAATTGCCTCATGGCAGCTGCTAGCTTGTACACATACTCCTTATTGGGACCACTGGGCCCTATACTGGCACAAACTTGTTTTGCTATTTCTTGTATGGATGCTGGACCTGAAACAAGCAATCCATAATAGCCTTTTTAGTACAGATGGTGCCTTTTTAGGCTCTAGTGCGAGAAGTAGGTCATTTTACGTCAGGTCCAAAACTTCGGAGGGCCATCTGTAGTAAAAAAACGTCGTAATTACGAGACACGTGCAAAAATGAAATTCGTAACTCGTGTCGATTTAAAACACTCCCTACCGCTCGTGTTTTAAAACATCGCCACTTGTTTCGAATTTCATGTTTTTCGTACTTGTGTCGTAATGTACTATTCTAAATGAATCGACTTAAATTTGAATGTTTTCTTTTTGTGTAAATAAGGAGGTGCCGTCGTTACAATATTGCCTATCATGCCAAAGTTTGCCTAACTTGAAAAACAGTGTTCTCTAGTAACCCTCCGAATTTAATTCCTGGGCGCTTTTCTCAAATTATTTTGATTAACATGTTTTGAAGAATAATCGTTATTCTTCTGGCCATGGAGGGCATTGTTGTAGAATTTGCGCAAGAAAAATACCTACGCTCAATTTTTGTTATTTAGCTTATATGTATTCAAACTTCAGAGTAGGTATTGAACCTTAATTATCTGTAACAGTAGGTATATAATAAACAATATAGGGCATATAATATATATAAACTTTTAATTTATTTTCCCTTATCAAAATGGTTTGAGAAGAAAAAATACGTAGGTACAGATGTAGTGCAATTGTTCGCACTTCACTGAACTAATTTAGACTCTAAGTACTTGCACTTAAGGATCACTTCACAACTGTCACTTTACTATTACTTCACTTTACTATGCACTGTTTTCACTGTATCCCGGTTGGTTACTGGCTTCCTCTTATGAAACTTCAAAGCTCCATTGTTTTTAGGTAATACATCGTTATCAAGTTTGGTATTTAAAAAACTCCATCTAGCGGCAACTTTTAAATCTCAACATCCTCCGCCGCCAAGGAAGTATTCCTTGATTATTAATTAGGAAGTCTACACAGCTTGGTGATCGGTCGTTGTGTAATCCCGAAAGCTGTGCGAATGTCATACATACGAGTCAATCCATCAGTGCCAGGGTACTTCTTGAGTACTCTACCTACTCTCCAGTTTGCTGGTGGAAATCTAGCATCTTTTATCAATACTAATTCTCCAAGTTCTAAATCTTTCTGAGGTGTATTCCATTTTGGACGCATTTGCAAACGATAAAGATATTCGCTCTGCCATTTAACCCAAAAATCTCGTACCATATGTTGTGTCAATTGCCATCTTGACAAGTTGGATATAGAACTCATATCATTACTGCGATCTGGTATACAAATCAGGGGTTCGCCGACCAGGAAATGTCCAGGTGTTAAATAATCTAAATCGTCACCCAATGGAGCCAATGGACGTGAATTGAGGCACGCTTCTATTTGAGAAAGAACGGTATACATCTCTTCGAAGGTTAGTGTTGATTCTTGCATTATTCTTTTCAAGTGATATTTTGTAGATTTTACACCGGCTTCCCATAGTCCTCCAAAGTTTGGTGCTCCAGGGGGAATATATCTCCAGCGAGTACCTTTGTCATCTAAATGCTTTAATAAGTCATCTGGGATTTCGTTGCGACCTTGTTGCCACATTTTCAATAATTCCTTTTCAGCTGCAACGAATGTAGTACCATGGTCACTCCAGAGTTCCTTGCAATGACCACGTCTGGAAACAAATCTCTTGAACGCAGCTATGAATGCATCTGTAGTCATATCACTGACTAATTCCAGATGTATGGCTTTTGTAGACATACAGATAAATAACGCTATGTATGCCTTGTACGTCTTCGCTCCTCGACCTTTACTCATTCTGCACGTGATAGGACCGGCAAAATCAACACCGCTTATAAGAAACGGGCGTGAGGGTTTTACTCGCACTTCCGGTAAGTTTCCCATCAGTTGAGTGTTTGTTTTTGCATTATGTCTTGCACACTTAATACATTTTTTATAGAATTTTTTGATTGATGATCCTCCTTTTATAATCCAGTATTTGCTTCTCAAATATAGTGTCATCAGTTGAGGTCCTCCATGAAGAGTGTTTTTGTGAGCATCATCTAACAAAACTGGTAAGAGCACGTTGTCTTTAGTGATTATGATAGGATGCTTTTGTTCCATACTCAAGTCTGCGTACTTCAGTCTTCCACCCAATCTCAAAAGACCTTTATCGTCCAGGTATGGCGTGAAAGGCAAAAGACGACTGCTTTTCTTAATCGCTTTTCCAGTTTGCAGTTGATTAATTTCTTCAGGAAATTCTATCTCTTGAGACATCTTTAAGCATAAGGTAAGTGCTTCATCTTTTTCTTCACAGGTTATATGTTTACTAATGTTCTTTTCTTTTTTCAGGATCTTCAACCACCTTCTACAGTAAGAAATAACATCCACCAGTTTTTGCAGAGATGAATATTTCTTGAGCAGGGTCAGCTTATCAGAGTCTGTGTTAACAATTGTTGTCTGACATTTAACGATCAAGCGTTTTTCTAGCTCTGTTTCAGGTATGGAGTCAACGGGAACGGTAAAGTTTGTATCTCGCAAAAAGTTTGGACCATTGAACCATAACTGATGTAGTTTCAGCTTGCTTGGTAACAGACCTCTGGAAGCAGGATCTGCTGGGTTATCCTTTGTGTTAACATATAACCAATGTGTATCTAAATTGTTTCTTATGTCAATCACTCTGTTTTTTACATATGGTGTCCTTCTGTTTGGATCTCCTTTTATCCAGGCCAATACTACCTTTGAATCCACCCATGCGTATGTTTGCTGTAACTCAATATTCAGCACCTTCATGACATGTTTCATTAGTTTACTAAGCAACGAAGCGCCGCATAACTCGAGGCGTGGTAAAGATAGTGGCTTTGTAACTGGTGCGACTTTTGTTTTTGCTGTAATTAAAGACACTTGACATTGTGGCTCATCTTTGTGTACAACTCGAATGTAAACCAATGCAGCATATCCTGTCTGACACGCGTCTGAGAATCCATGTAACTCGATCACAGAATTTTTACTAGAATCAGTCCAACGATCAATCTGAATCTCTGATAACGTAGGTAAATCTTCTTGGTACTGAATCCATTCTTCTTTAAGTCCATTAGGTAGCTCTTCATCCCAATCTAGCTTTTCTAGCCATAGCTTCTGCATGAACATCTTTGCGGTCATGATTGCTGGTGCTAGCCATCCCAATGGATCGAAAAGTGAAGCGATCTGTCCGAGTACATTTCTCTTTGTGACAGGTTTCTCATTTTCAGTGTTTATTTCCTTCTGGGTAACTTTTAGGGTGTCTTCTTCTATATTCCAAATTATTCCTAGTGTCTTTATGTGGTTCTTTCTATTCATATCTAATGTATTTGAATTTTCTCTCTTTTCTGGTTGAATGGCCGACATAAATTCTTTGCTGTTGGAAGCCCACTTTTGTAGTTCAAATTTACCTTTTTTCATTACTTCGTTCAGCTGTTCGTGCGCTTCTAGTGCTGACTTCACATCATCAAATCCTGTAAGTACATCGTCCATATAAAAATCTCTATCTATAATTTCAGATGCTATGGGAAACATGTCTCTCTCTTCTTTAGCCAGCTGTTTTAAAGTTCTAATCGCCAAATATGGAGCTGAAGCTGTACCGAACGTGACTGTTAGCATTCTGAAATCTTGAATTTCTTCTTTTGGATTGAATCTGTATAGAATCCTCTGATAGTCAGTATCTTCATCACGAACCTTTATCTGACGGTACATCTTGACGATGTCTGCTACAAAGCATACTTTGTTTTGTCTCCATCTCATTATTACGTCTCTTAGCTCTTCTAGCAGAGTCGGTCCGACCAGCAGTTCATCATTGAGAGAAACGCCGTTAGATCCTGTACAGGACGCGTCAAAAACTATTCTAACCTTTGTAGTCACACGGTCTTCTCGAACTACAGCATGATGCGGTAAATATGTAGTATTTTTCTCTTTATTAGGCTTCTCTACTAGTTCCATATGATTCAAGGTCAGATATTCTCTAATGACATTGTCGTATTCAGTTTTCAATGTGCTATTGTATTTTAACTTCTTCTCTAGACATTCTAGTCTTTTTACAGCGATTGTATGGGAATTTTCCGGTACAATTGGTGTATCTCTTACGAATGGCAATCCTACAATAAATCTGCCATCCTTATCTCTTGCTAGTGTTTTCTCGTAAATCTCTTCCGCTCTTTTCTCTAGAGGCGTTAGAGTGTCTTTGTTCTCAGATTCTAGCGTTTCAGATTCCCAAAATCTCTGCAGCATGTTGTCTAAGCTCACATTTAAATGCATGCTGACTATTCTTCCCGTCTTTCCGTGCTCTTCTGCGGGTGTTCCTCCTGAAATTATCCAACCGAATAACGTTTGTTGCGCTAACGGTGATCCTGGTTTGCCCTTGATGACTCCGCTCATTAAGATTTCTGTGTAGATATTCACACCAAGTAACAAATCAATCTTCCCAGGATTGTGATATGTTGGATCAGCTAATTCCAACCCGTGTAAGTGAGGCCATTGTTTGTTGTTGATCTTCGTAACAGGCATTATCTCAGTGACTTGTTTAATCACGTAGGCGGTGCAGTTTAACTTGTAGTTCTCATCTATTCTCGATACAATTTGTATCTCCGCCGCGTGCTTGATCGGAGTCGCCATGTTCCCGACACCTGTCACTTGACCCTCCACTCTTGTTCGCTCGAGTTGTAGTTTACTTGCTGTCTCGTCCAATATGAAAGACTCTTGCGAACATGGATCTATGAGCGCTCGAACTACTTGTACTCCTCTGTTCGTCATAATATTCACTAATGCTGTAGCTAATAGAGTAACCTGACTTTTAGTGGCATAGTGAGATACTAAGTTGACTGTTGGTGTAGCTTGCTCTTTGTTTTCTTGCTCTTGTTTATCTTCTCTCGATACCGGGTTTGTTCTGGTAACGTGCAATAGTGTGTGATGCTTCCTTTTACATCGCAGACAAGAAGTAGTACGCTTGCAAAATCTGACACTATGTCCAGATCGTAGACAATTGAAACAAAGACCACGTGTTTGAACTTCTTGGGATCGTTGTTCAGGATCCAGCTTCGCAAACTCCTTGCAGTGGTGGATAAGATGATCTTCGTTACAATAACCGCATTGTTGATTGGACTCTGTGGTACTACTAGACGTTGCAGTTGCATGAAATGTCTTAGCTTTGACTTGAGGCTTCTCTTTTGGGTGTGCAGCTTGAACCATCTCTAGAACTCTGAATCTTCCTTCCAAAAATTTGCTGAATTGTTCTAAGGTCGGTAATTCTTCTACAGATAATGTCTTCAGATTCTCTTCCCAATGCTTGTGTGACTCTGTATCTAATTTGTTCACCAATAGATGAATTATGATTGGATCCCAGTTATCGATACTAATGTCATTGTTCTTTAAGCTGTTCAGGCATTCTGTAGACATATCCAGCAATTCTTTGACACCTTTGGCAGATTCAATATTAAGTTTTCTTTGACCCAAAGATCTGTTCAAGATTGAGTTAACCATAATCCTCTTGTTATTATATCTATTGTGTAAAGTTTTCCATGCTACTTCATAATTCTTGTCCGTAATTTGAATGTGCTTCAGTAGTTGTTCAGCTTCACCAGTAAGACTACTCTTCAAATAGTGCAACTTCTGCACTGGGCTCAATGAACTCTGGTTATGAATGAGAGATGTGTATAGATCCTTGAAAGTTCCCCAATCATTGTAATTTCCATTGAACTGTGGTATATTAATCTTAGGCAGCTTCACTTCCTGGCTTTGTGATCTGATGGATTGCTTCTCAGTTCCTGATGCATGACTCGGTTGATCGTTCTCTAAAATCGCTATCATATCTGCTTTGGTATCTAAGTACTCTTCTTCACCGCAGTTGTAAAAATCTTGCGTAAAATATTCGTGACTTTTTCGTTGTTCTGATGTAGCTATTTTCACTATCTCTCTGTGAGTATCTTGAAAAACTTCCCAAAGTTTGTCTAAGTTGTCAACTCTAACTTGCAAGTATGACTTTGTAAGTCTTGCTTTAGGACACTTCTTGAAATTTGACTTCGCTTTCTGAAGAAGATGCAAGTTATCCGCTTGCACTATGTATAATGCATCCATTTTTGCTAAGTCTAGATTACAAGATTTTTCTAAGTCCGCAACTCACTAAAATATTCTAAGTCTTTAGAACACTGTTTATTTTCTAAGTTTAGTCCCAAATATTACGGAAAATTTTACAAGTCCAAAGCACACTTCGCGAATTTCTACAAGTCCAAAGAATTGAAACGATCTTACTCGAATATAGTCCTTAGTGCAATCCAATAGAGTCCACTTTACACTGCACTATCACTCGCGTAACGTACGTATCCGACTCGCTAGGACCAATTGTTCGCACTTCACTGAACTAATTTAGACTCTAAGTACTTGCACTTAAGGATCACTTCACAACTGTCACTTTACTATTACTTCACTTTACTATGCACTGTTTTCACTGTATCCCGGTTGGTTACTGGCTTCCTCTTATGAAACTTCAAAGCTCCATTGTTTTTAGGTAATACATCGTTATCAAGTTTGGTATTTAAAAAACTCCATCTAGCGGCAACTTTTAAATCTCAACAGCAATAGTACATTTCGATGCAGCTGTAAAAAAAAATCCCCTCACTAGCTCGTAAAGCGCTCGTTTATCCTTTAATACGAGCGGGTAAAAACGCATCTTATTCACATGTCAGGCAAATTAATGACCTTGGAGCGTAGCGCGAAGTAGCATTCGTTTAACAGATAACAAAACGTAAAATGATGAATGTGAAAATGATGCATTTCGAAAATTATTATCACTAATCTGATGATGATTGTAATGTGAATTACCTTTTTTGTGTTTCCTCGCTAGAGTGAGGGGAAAAGTTTTGTGTTACACACGGGTGCAAATGTATTTTACTTCTCGTATGTTAAAACACTCGCCACGCTCAGGATTATATTTTAGAACCACTCGCTTCGCTCGTGGTTCAACTATAGAATACTTTCACTTGCTCGTGCTTCAATTTCATACTCGCGGGTAAAATACAACTTTGCACCCTTGTATAACAAATAACTATTTTTTCGACGAGGATTAAAGTTGGAGCCCGAGTGAAACAAGGGCGACAATCACCCGAGTTAAAAAGAAGTTTTTGCACGAGTATCGAACGACTTTCATAACAAAACAAAAGAGAAATTTACGCACACGAAGCGTGCGCAAAGTTTGCTTTTCCGTACTAGTTAGGAAAAATCCTTTCTCTTCGGCTTTTCACTGTCACAATGAACTTCAGTATATATTGCGCTGAAGCTAATTCAGACAGGCAGATTAATTCGGGCGTTTCCGTGAAAAGCCGAAGAGAAAGGATTTTGCACTACATCTAGACACATAAACTGTAAAAATAACTACCTAGTACGGTCAAATCGTATATTAAACTCGCAAAACATGTAGTAAAGCTGCATTTTTGGTATGTTGTTTAGACACCATAGGGCACTATAAAACCACATTTTGCAAGCAAAAAAAAGTTGTGCTAGTTACGTAGTACGTGAAAAACTGCGAAATTTACGGTCATTTTTCAGTTTCTGATTTTTATTAAAAAAACCTTACGTTTTTTGACATTATATGTTAGGAAGCGTTTAAAGATTAATAAAATTTCAACAAGTTGACCTAACATGTATTACCGTAGGTTTTATAGTTTTAGAGATTTGCGAATTCTTAAAAGTACTCTTTTTTGTAAACTAACGCTATTTTGAGTTTTCCTAACGATTTCGGCTTAATATCGCCTCACCTAATTATGCTACGAAAAACATGCGATAATGACCTTATAGCGCACTTAATATTCTTTCGTTAAAGGGTAAAATCATATCAGCAAACTTTGTAATTGAAAATATAAACGCGTAATTCAAAAGGCAGTAGGCCCGCTATCTAAGTTTTTCATACAAATCGCAAGTCGTGTTGCAAAGCTGCAATTTTAGTATATTATATAGGCCCTATAAGGACGTACAAAAATGTATATTACAAGAAATACAAAAAAGGAATTTCGGCATAAGACGAAAAAAACTGAAAAATTATTGGACTTCTTTTACTTTTTGACGTTTAATTAAGAAACTATTATCTTTTTGATACTAATTGCTAAAAACTTAAAAAGAATATTAAATTTCAAAGGATTTGAGCTACCTTGCATTACCCTAAATTATATAGATTTAGAGATACGACATTTCAAAATGTGCCCTTCATTAAGTTAAGAAAATAAATGCATGTTTTGAAGCCTCGTATACCCCCAACTATAAGACTTACAGTAATTGTTATCGGCTCAATTTGTTCCAAATTTAATGTAGTTGTTATCTACAATTACTTTTTATTTCTTAGCGCGAACGTTTTGCCAATATTTAGTGAATAGCTTTAACGTAACCTAAAATTTGTTTAATTTTTGATAAAAGGGCACTTTATGAAATGTCGTATCTCAAAATATATATAACTTACGGTGATGCAACGTAGCTCAAATCCTTTCAAATTTAATGTTCTTTCTTAGTTTTATAGCAATTAGTATCAAAAAGATAATAGATTTTTAGTTAAACGTCAAAAACTAAAAAAAGTCCGATTTTTTTTCCGTTTTTTACGTCCTATGCCCAAACTATTATTTTGTTTTTCTTTTAATATGCATTTTCGTATATATCTATAAGGCCTTTATAATATACCAAAATTGCAGCTTTGCAACTCGACTTGCGATTTGTATGAAAAACTTAGATAGCGGGCCTCCTGCCTTATGAATTTCGCGTTTATACTTTCAACTACAAAGTTCACTGACCTAATTTTACCCTTAAATTAAAGAATATTAAGTGCGCTATAAGGTCATTATCGCATGTTTTTCGTAGCATAATTAGGTGAGGCGATATTAAGCCGAAATCGTTAGGAAAACTCAAAATTTTATCTAGTTTACAAAAAGGAGTACTTTTTAAATTCTCGAATCTCTGAAACTATAAGACCTACGGTAATGCATGTTAGCTCAACTTGTTGGAAATTTATTAGTCTTTAAACGTTTAATAACATATGAAATCAAAAAACATAAGGTTTTTTAAATAAAAATCAGAAACTAAAAAATGGCCATAAATTTCGCAGTTTTTCACGTACTACCCAGCTAGCACAACCTTTTTTTGCTTGCAAATTGTGGTTTTATACTGCCCTGTGGTGTCTAAACAACATACCAAAAATGCAGCGATACTACTTGGTTTGCGAGTTTAGGGTAAAATTATGTACGATTTGACCGTACTAACCGTAGGTAACTGTAAGTACTTTATTTTCATGTGACATAAACACGCTGCGCTCTTGTTGGTACAATAGCAGTTTCTTTGTTGAGGCAATGTTGCATCAACCAACACATACTATTAAGACGCATGTACACAAAACTGCTGATATCATCAAGATAAGGATGCCTATTCACTAGTTTCTTCTAACACATTTAAGAAGCACAAATAATTCAGTGTATCAGTAGTATTGTCAGGTAGTAAAATATAGTAAATTGTGCGTCTAGGGAGGTAAGTACGGTATTACTAACGAGAGTGTGTGACTCGAGTTTGTATTTCGCGTACCGATCGTGATCGTGATGCTTCTTGCGAAAAAGTTTTAAGACAAAATATTATTAAATGATGTACTAACATTTCTATAACTCCCTAGGGAATTTCACTTTTCTATAACTCCCGCAATGCATGCAAGCAATGGCGCGCTTAGAAAGCAAGTGTGAGGAAAAAACGAATATCAGGCTTGGTAAGATACCGGATATTTAGATTAAGTCGCCTAAGTCGGACAATGCTTTTTTTTAAATAATTTTCTTTGTAAGGAATTGCATACTATATTATGTAGTGGTATGGTATTACGTATGGTACATTCTACAAACTCACAGGCAGTCTATATTTGAACTTCAATATTAAACCTAATAGCAAAGACATAAGGTTCACATTTCGAGCGAAAAACATTTAGTTATACAAAAAAAGTCATATTAAAACAGAACATAGGTAAGGTCTTTAGCTACCCTAATCCACCTGAAAAAACATTTCAACCAATAACTGTTATTTGCATTTTATTTATTAATTTTAAAACAAGATCCTGAAATATCTGTGTGTTTCTTCTGGAATGTTAAAGTTTAAATTAATTTAATGGGAGATTTATTGTGTTACACATGAAGAGAAAATGAGGATTGACTCAACAAGATTTGATTTTAAGAATTTGATATTTGTTTTTTTTTTATTGTAAAACAATATTATATTACAATCTGACTAATTTATTTTTGAATGTTTGAGGCGCAAGAATTATGGACAATAAGATTTATCTCAGTAAGTTTTTTTCCGTTATTTGTGCCTAAGGCCCAACTATGCATTTTTTTAGTAGTTGGTTTTGCCTTATGTTGGTCCTCAGGCACTCTACCAATTACGCAAAAAAGCAGGACTTTAGTATTGAGCCACCAATAAATAACTAAAATTACAGTGTGATCAATTGGAATTTTACCTACTTTTACGTAAAAATTTAAATACTGTAGGAATATGGTAATAGAAATGTTAAAAAAAATAAACATTTACTAAATATTTTAGCTGCACCTGCGAATGATTCATTATCCTCGGTAGCAATGTACAATGTCAAGTCAAAAGGTTCAGCTGCCTCGTCCTTGGGATGGAACGTTACAGTTTTCTGAGTATAGCCATTCTTCTCTCTGAAGTCCAAATACTTTGTAACCGTATCTACATCTTCTGGCTTAATTTTGTAAGCCACACCCCAAACTGAACTGTTGGGGTCATCACTGGCTATTAAAGTTACCACTCTTCCTGGCTGCAATCAGATTTTAATAGATGTTACAACGCTACAAACAACCATATTTTGTAACCTCCTAAGGCCAGCCATACACCTGTAAGTTCTTACGTAAATTATAGGGACGGTGCTATACTAAGGAACGAGAGCTGAATATCACTAACTCATTCCTTAGTATAACCCCGTCCCTATAACTTACGTAAGAACTTACAGACCTGTGTACGGCTGGCCTAAGACCCAGTGACATTTGCAAAGTCTTTGAATTTAGAACTTTCTTTCCATGAATACAAGTTCAAATTATATTTCAGAATATGTACAACATTTTGTACACAAGCACTTAGGAGGACAAAATTCTTCCTAGGTTCAAGGCTAAATTATGAACCTACATGAAAATGGGATAAGATAAGAAAATAATATTATTTACTGTTTTAGCACACTAGCAAGCAAAATGCAAAGGATTTAAACATGAACAATAATGACATTTAGCCCTACTTATAGAATATCAGGTTAGACCAGTAACATGAGGTTAAATGGTTAAAACAAAGTGTAAAGTAAGTATCGTTTACTTATCTATTTAACCCCATGTTAGTTGGTTAACTTTAAATTGTGCAAATAGGGCTCAATGTTGTAATTTTAATCGCAGTTAAATTGCTTGAGAATGCTATAGTGTAATTTAATAACACTGATATTACAAGTTAATATTCTTTTAATGGGAAGCTAAACTAACTGGAAAGTAAACACAACTTTAAAAAAATATTGTTATGGGGGACTGTATGATTAGATACCCCAACTTAAATGATAATAATGTTTATTATAATTTATGTACCTTCCCTGGAACTCCCCTATGGTCGATGCTATGCTGGTAAAACCTCCTTAGATATCCTTTAATATAACCTACAACTTTGATTTCATACGGGAAGTCAACCTTCCATACTAAAGACCCGTAGCCAAACACCCACATATTTGTCATATGGTAAATTTGACTATCTTTACTTTTGCGCTTTCATAGTACTTTATTAAAAATTTTATTTACAGACAGATTTTTTTAAATCATATGATGTCCTGATCATACATATTTGTTTTGGCTTTAGAACTGACGTTTCACGTTTTGACAATTTTGACAATGACATTGACTTTTTTTTTCTTGTGGACAGGCGAAAGCACTAAGCCAATGACATTAACAAATTGTGACTCGTGTGACTCACAACCCCATAGACGTATAATAAAATTTCATGGATATACTTTGAGTATTAAGACGGGAGTACATTGGCCAACTGGTCAACTTCGTTATACACGGTGCCCATGAGGAAGGGGAAAAAAATCAACGGTGGATTTCTGACCAAATTTGAAGTTAAAAATGTCATTTGAAGTTTTCTGGATTGAGTCTATTTTAAGAGAAAATTATATTTTTTCCTAAAACCGTTTTAGCCCGTTACGCTATAAACGTATTTTAGGAAACGATTTTGTTACCATGTTGTCTTAGTCCTGTCACACTTAATTGACAGACATCAAGTTGACAAACAAAATCTTTAATTACCTAGCAAATACAAAAAAAACTTTTGAGTGCATTTTTTGCGATAGTTTCATTAATAAAATCCTGTTTTGTGTATTGAGGCATTCAAAACATCAAAAAAAAAATAAAAAAAAATTTTTTTTTTGCAGATTTGACCAAAACTCACGTAACATTTTTTGCTTCTTTTAGTCTCAGGAATATGCTGTTAAAATTTTTCTCTTTCCTCACGGGCACCTTGTATAAAACTACTTGAAGTCACATCACCACCATTTTGCATCGATCCGTGTCGCGTGACATTTCTTCCTAAAAATGATGAGTTATGCAGTATTCTCGTGTAAAAAACGATCCGGAAGCTCAAATTCGCAACAAGCTCGTGTTTCCTATTAGGCCGGCCTTATATATCCGGTATCAGATTATGAATTAATACTCATAGGCCGGCCTTATACATCCGGAATCACAGTATGAATTCATAATTATGAATACTTACTCAGATTCCGGATGTATAAGGCCGGCCTAATGAGTATTAATTCATATTCTGATTCCGGATGTATAAGGCCGGCCTAAGAGTATTTATTCATATTCTGATTCCGGATGTATAAGGCCGGCCTTATAAGGCAGGCCGTACACATCTGGAATTACAATATGAATTAATACTCTTAACTCATATTATGAATTCATAACGCACGGATTTGCATACAATTTAGCTGTTAATCACACACATTCAGATTTTTTCAAATTATGTTTTTTTAGATTGATCTGACAAAGTTGATCTGACATGCGTTATGAATTCAGAAAATAAAAATTTCAGTACGCACGTCTTTCCATACAATATCGAGGACCAACACACACATTCTGATTTCAGATTATGAATACATAGACAAAACGTCGTTCTGTATGTCTAATTGTCTATGCTTAGGTTGTCAATGTCACGATCACGTATTTGTCTTCAGACATTTTCGCAAGACAACTGTCAATCTGAAATCTGAATGTTAATTATGAATTCTTACTCTGATTCCGGATGTGTGAGGCAAGAGAACGGAATAAGATTATGAATTCATATAATGAATACTTACTACTTAGTGGCACACTGTGCGGCTCCTCGTAAAATTTATATATATTTTTTCTTTGGTCAACCATTGACAACTTTTGTTTGTGATATTTCATTTCATGTTTGAGAAAAAACTTGTTTGTGTATAGTTTGACCAGGATTTGTCACTTTTGTGCCTACTGGCTTTACCTTGTACTAATATTGCCACCACAAAAGGGAGATATATATACAGGGTGTTCGTTTCGATATGCTATAAATAAGACAGGTTACTTGGGACATTAATAGAAGTTGTCTGGTATACAGGCTTTTGGAAAATTGGATAAAAAAGATTTTTTTTTGTTTTCATACATAATAAATGAAATGGTAAGTGTGAGAGAACCTTAAGAATAAAATAAAAGTTAATCTCAGGTAACTGACGGCACATATCAAAATAAGTAACATTAGAATGTAATAAAGGTTGCAATACACATGTTCAGTGATTAAACTTATTTTTTTAATAACTCAATAACAGTAAGAGTTAATACACTAGTTTCTTAGAGAAATTAGTTATATTTGACCTAAATAAGCTTCCGTTAAAGTTATAGCATATGAAGAAAAACACGCTGTATGTAAAGCAAATTCAAAAACAAGGGGCCACAAATTTTAGAACGGCAATGTACATCGAATAATAAAGTTTTTTTTCAAAATTTAGACTGGCCTTACACATCCGGAATCAGAATATGAATTAATACTCTTAATTCATAACGCAGGGATTTGCATACAATTTAGCTGTTGACCACACACATTCTGATTTTTTCAGATTATGAATATTTC